>CAUYQG010190688.1:0-45915 GCA_963574415.1 Tarsius wallacei | reverse complement strand
GCAGCAACCTGGATGGAACTAGAGTCCATAATACTGAGTGACCTCTCACAGAAACAAAAAACTAAGTATCACATGTTCTCACTCATATAGTAGACCTTGATCATCCAACGTACTACCACAAGAATATGACTGACAGTGGTGGGAAACTATGGGGGGGGGTGATGGGATTAATGGTGATAAATATCTTATTGGGGATGGGGAGACACCTCTTATCATCAAGGGTGCCTGAACGAAGCAATTTTGTGTGCCTAACCCCTAACTGTACCCCATAATACCATAATAAAAAAAATTATTAAAATAAATAAAATAAATAAAAAATAAATAAATAAAAAAAGAAAGGAAGGCTAACTTTATAAAGATTGATCAGGAAAGGCCTATCTATGAAAGTGTCATTTGAATTGAGAACTAAAGGACGAGAAAGAACCTAAGGAAAAAATTATTTAAGACCAAACAACAATTACTCAGAATAGGAACAAATTCATCATGTTTGATGCACATTGGTTTGTAGTTTTCAAGATGGTAATATGGAAGTTATAATGCTTTCGGTTTTTTAATTAATTATAAAGTGTAGGTATCATTTGTGAAGTTTTGTGAGAGAGAGTGGACAGCAAAGAGTGAATAATTTGAGGACAGATATCATAGCCAGATAGAAACTCCAGAGAAAAGAGAATATACAAACCACAGAAATGCATGAGGGTTGCTGGGCAGTGTTAAAAGTCTACTTGTAGCTTTGTTATCTTGAGTTTAAAGTGAAACTAGTCAAAATGGTTGTGTGGTTTTTTTCCAGCTTTGAGAGGTATGAAGGAGGTGTAGGATTTAACCAGAGTTATTTTTTTCCTCAAGAGAATGTGGAGAAAGAGGAAAAGAGTGTTGAAGACATTTGCAAAGAAGTCACAATAATACAAATTAAAGAGTCCATAGTAGGGAGGGAGAAATGGGTAGGGAATCAAAACTGAAGAGGGCTGATGGACCTAAAGAAAGTAGATAAACAATAAATTGGTGGTGTGAATGAGGTTGGAGAGTGTTTAGAGGAAGTGACATCTGAACTGGGACCTGAAAGACAAGTAGGTGTTAGCGGTAGGAAGAGATGGTGTCTATTAAGACCCTTAAGCAGGAAAGAAATGACCAAAGAAATTCAGAGTAGCTGGATCATTGTATATGAGAGAAGAAGTGTTACAAGACGAGACTAGGAAATTAAGCAAGGGCCATATTTTAGATGAGACTAGGAAATTAAGCAAGGGCCATATTTCAAAGGACCTGGTAAGTTATGTTAAGGAGATTTCATCTTAAAAGCAATGGAGAGGACCCACTATTGAGTTTTACATAGAGATGTGACATAAAATACAAATCACTTATAAAGTGTAGAATTTTCTTAAATGAGGAAGTTGAATTTTATCATCTCTAAGGTACATTCTGAAATTATTTGTTTCATTGTAATACCTGCGTATAAAGAAGTAACCAAAAAATGATATGAATATATGTCTCTTATTTTAATATTAAAAGAATTAATGACAATATGGGACTAGATTAAACATAGAAATAAAGCCCTGCTTAGAAAGCATTATTAAACTCATTAATCTGTTTGCAAATGAGAATTGAAATTAGATTTTATATGACTCTGAAGTATGTTTGGTTACTGTGGTATATTTTTTATCATATCAGTGGAAATATTAGGTAATTTCCCATGAGCTTATGTGTGCCATTTAATATCCTCAGTCAAATGTAGATGAAACTGTACTTTTTCCCTCTAGGAATTTAAACCTTTGAGATGTTTCCATTAATTGGAAAAACAATCATCTTTGATAACTTTCCTGATCCTTCTGATACATGGGAAATCACTGAAACAATTGGCAAAGGTACTTATGGGAAAGTTTTTAAAGTTTTGAATAAGAAAAATGGCCAAAAAGCAGCAGTCAAAATTCTGGATCCAATTCATGTAAGTCACATTTTCCTTCTAATTAACTTTGTTTTTATCTGTATTAAGCAGCTAAAAAATCTATAAGTATCTTTTTTTTTTTTTTTGAGTTGGAGTCTTATTCTGTCACCTAGGCTGGAGTGCAGTGGCACAATCACAGCCACCGCAGCCTCGACCTGCTTGACTCAGGTGATCCTTCCGCCTTAGCCTTCCATGAAGCTGGAACTACGGGTGTGCACCACCACACCCAACTGATTTTTTTATTTATTGTAGAGATGAAGTTTTGCCAAGTTGCCCAAGCTGTTCTCGAACCTGTGGGCCCAGACAGTCCTCTCACCTCAGCCTCCCAGAGTGCTGGGTTTATAGACATGAGCACTGTGCCTGGCTTAAGACTATAAGTATCTTATTTTGATTTGCTCATCACAGTGCATGCTTACACAGGTTACAATTTGAAAAAAAAAATGTGCCGGGCTTGGTGGCTCAGCCTGTAATCCCAACGCTTTGGGAGGTCGAGGTGGATTGCCTGAGCCCACGGGTTCGAGACCTGCCTGGGCAACTTGGCGAGACCTCATCTCTATAATAAATCAAAAAATTAGCTGGGCGTGGTAGCACGTGCCTGTAGTTCCAGCTACTTGGAAGGCTGAGGCGGAAGGATCGCCGGAGCCCAGCAGGTCAAGGCTGTGGTGGCCGGGAGCGTGCCACTGCACTCCAGTCTGGGCAACGGAGTGAGACTCCAACTCAAAAAAAAAAAAAAAAAAAGTAAAGGTGTACTTGTTTGATTTTCCTGCTTTATGTGCTTACCATATATTATAAGGCACAATAAGTACTTGATAAATGAATTAATAAGTATATAAGCATGTAAATAAATGTAACTCTCAAGGTGATTCAAAATTATTTTAGATTTCAAAAATCTGTGAAAAACTCATGGGTCCAGAAGTAACCCTAAAGTGTCATCTTAACCCTATAATGTCATCTTAACATGTACTTTTCTTTCTGCATTTATTTAGACTTCAAGCAGAATTTCTCTTAAGCCAAACTGGAGAGTTTTTAAAAAATTAAATTTCTTTCAGAGAGGGAAATTAATTTTCACGTTTGCTTAAATGTTTTCAATGGCAAAATGGTATGGATTTATAATGAGCGTGAGATTTTCTCATGAAGAATTGAATTTCACATTCAGTTTTGCTGGTCTATGCTTAAGTGAAACCATAATGGGTGTCCCCTTATTGCTTTTTTGTGGATAACAGTTGTGATAAGGGAAACTACCAGTCCTTTTCTCAGGAGAATGCCGAGATTCTGTGGTTTGGAAATGAGGACTGACAGTTTTGAAATACCTCAGGCTACTTAGCCGAGATACTTAGCTCTCCTGTAGCACAGGGGTGAGCCAAAATGAGCTTAGTAACCACATACTCCCCAATTTCTATTAAGAGCAACTTCTCCAATTACGAGATTCTTGCACATGTGTTGGGAGCATTGCAGGATGGAAATGATAAAATGTATTTGGAGAGAACATCGAAGTCCTAGATCCTTGTCACAGCTTACCCACTGACAAACTGTAAGACAGTACAAAAGGGTCTATGGGTCTCTGTTTGTTCATCTTAGAATTGCACTTTTTTTTTTGATAGTTTATTTTCACTAAACCCATTATAACTACCCTATTCCACATTATTTTGAGTGGGGGGGTAGGCTTAAATGAGGAAAAAAATGAGAAGCATTGTGCTCAGGCTTAACTGATGCTGAAGGTCTTCACAATCCTCTATTGGAAATTTCTAACCATTTAAACTGAAAGAAGAGAGGCACAAGTTAAATTATATTAAAAGGACTTTACGTCTCTTTCCTCTAACCTTTGCTTTTAAGGTTTGGGATGTGTGGCAGCAAGAGAAAGGACTTCAGCATGATCCTGTTGTCAGGCCTCATTGTTAGTGTGTCTCTCCTCTTCCCTTCCTTCTTGATAGAGAAAAGAAATGGCTTATGATACATTACCCATTATTCTTTCATAATTTACTTATGTGTGGTGTACTTACAAACCTTGTAAATCATGTTTGGTATTATTACGTTAATGAAATATTGATTTCATAACTATAGTACTTAAATTTGTTATTTTGCTTTTATTCTTGTTACAATACTTATGTTTTCCTAGTAAATTTATTTATTCTTCATTCATCTTGCAAGTCAAATAAAAAAGATATAAAACTAAGAGATTATAATCTTAAATATATTTAAAAGCATCCAAGCATTTTACAAAGATTTTTAAAAATTAAATTATTCTTGGCCGGGTCAGTGGCACTTTGGGAGGCTAAGGCGAGTGGATTGCATGAGCCTTCAGATTCAAGATCAGCCCAGACAACTTGGCGAGACCTCGTCCCTACAGTTCAAAAAAAATTAGCTTGGCGTGTTAGCACGCACTTGTAGTTCCGGCTACTTGGAAGGCTGAGGTACCCCACTCCACCTAGGCTGGAGTGCAGTGGCACACTCGGCCACACTGGGGTCGACACTGGGGTGGCCGAATCGACACTGGGGTGGCCGAGTGTGCCACTGCACTCCAGCCTAGGTGACATAGTGAGACTCCAACTCAAAAAAAGAAAATCAAATCAGTCTTACTATTATGTATTTTTCATTAGTAGTTTTTTTCTCTAAGAGGGATTAAATGAGCAATATTAGAAGGTAGACTTGAAGTCTATACCTGGATTTTACACTAACCCACTTTGTGATATCTCTGAGCTTGACTTTCTGCCTTCAAAAATTAGAACTCAGGCTTAAATTTATTTCTATCTCAATGATTTCATGATTCTGTGGTGAAACAACATAGACATTAAGTGTCACTGTAAAATCAGTATTAGTAAAGCTCTCTCTTATTTACTACTATGAGTTGTTTCACATATATGTGATTTTCTACAAAGATGAGTAAGTGGCTATCTTGCATTTTTATTGATAAGAGAAATTTTTCTACTTCTGGTGAATGAGCTTTTGGTTCACTAAAGGTTATGTGCCATCTATATAATTTAACTCTATTTTACTTTTTTTTGAAAAGTGGGAATTTATGGTTTGTATGACTGGTTTTGGGATAACATCCAAATATCATGTCTTCCAAAGAAACAAAATGAACCAGATTTCTAATCCTAAAAGTATTTATTTAAAGTTAATGGCTTTGCCATTGTAACAAAGTTAATAATATAAAATGAAGCAAACTTATCTGGAGTAGTTCTCTATAGGTTTTTCTCGAATTGCCTATAAAAATAGACCATTATTTATCCCTTTTAAAATTCCCTGAAATTAATATAGCTTAAGATACATTTGATTAGCATAAAATCACAATATCCTCTCTTAAACAATAGGAGAAATTTCAGTACATAGTATATGCAGAATAAAAGCTATCATGACCTTGCTTTGACAAAATTAGATTATTTGGTAGTCTGTTTCTTTGCCATTATTCATGTTTTTCTGACAGTTTTCTTTTTATGACTTTTTGAAACTAGGATATTGATGAGGAGATTGAAGCAGAGTATAACATCTTAAAAACACTATCCGACCATCCTAATGTGGTCAAATTCTATGGAATTTACTTTAAGAAGGACAAAATCAATGGAGACAAGCTGTGGTTGGTTCTTGAAGTAAGTGCTTCAATGTTACTTGCATGGGTGGAAACTTGTAGTGTGGTTCTGAAATGACTTACTATTTATGTATTGTCAACACCATAAAACTATTCTAGTAAGTTCCTGACCTGTCTTATCCTCATTAGAATGCTGTGCCTAGTTCTGGGCTTGTCATCTTAAGATACACATCAGGAAATTAAAGTTACAAAGACTATTACAGATTAAAAGGAGATGACTCCACAGTAAAAGATTAAATAAATTGAGATTATTTTTTCCTGCAGAAAAACAAGTTAAAAGAGATTTCATTATAATATTTATTTATTCATCTATATTTTGTTTAGTTAACATGTGACTGAAGCTCTGTGCCAGTACTCGGATTTAAGAGAAAATTAATGTTAAGTGAGGCTTCATTAGAACAAATAGTGAACTGTGATTTTCTGTCTTTATTGAATGCTAATGACTTAAACTACAGAACCAGATGTTTACATTTATGGGGAAGAAAACTTACTAAAAATAGTGTAGATACTAAGTATGTTGCCAAAGAGAAGTAGAGTCTGTCTTTTTAAATTCTGAGAGTAGATTTTATTTGTTTGAACAGTCCGTTCTAAGGCAGGAATACTAGGAGGTACTTACTAAGACTTCCAGCCCTAAAAGAATTCGATTTTTCTGATTTTCATTGAACATTATTTTTAAGTGAAGTAATTGTTAATTCTAATAAGATCTATTAGAATTTTTAAAAGTTGTTTTGTATCAAACTCAACAACAGTAAATACCTTTGACTACTATAACAGCATGTACTTATTGTGCTCAGTGGCATTTTATTAGCATTTGACTATTTTATTTCTTTTTTAATGTTCCATTGGTTTTCCTGAAGTGGCACTGTCTTAATTTCGTTGTACTGCTATAACAATAAAACACAGACTGGGTAATTTATAAAGAAAAGAAATTTGTTTCTCACAGTTCTGGAGGTTGGAAAGTCCAAGATCAAGGAACCAACAGATTCAGTTGTCTGGTGAGGCCTGCTCTCCGTTTCCAAGATGTTACCTTTTTGTTGCATCCTCTGGAGGGAAGGAATGCTGTGCCCTTACATGGTGGAAGGCAGAGGGCAAAAGTATATAATGTTGCATGAAGTCTCTGTAATCAGACTCTTAATTCCATTCATGAGGAAGGACCTCTCATGGCATAGTTATCACTTAAAGACCTCACGTCTTAACATTATCACATTAGGCATTAAGTTTCAATGAAACACATTCAAAGCATAGCAGGAATAATACTTATGTATAAATTATATTATTTTATACTTTATATTCATATTTTTCTATTATGTTTTTAAGTGATTCTACAAATAATTATTGTAGAAAATACTTGAAGCTATTAAAAACACTATTAACATTTAACATATTTGCTTCATGTTTGTACGTTCAAAATGGTTTACGGTATTACTTATGAAATTATCCTACCTTTTCACCTAATAAAATTTCAGATAGACTTCATCATTGATATCTTTTTGAAAGTAAATACATTTTTACATTCGCTTGGTTAATAGAAAGCAGATAGTACCAAATCACTGATAAGATAAAACAATAAACATATAAGTCCAGTTTAGCAGCGCCACCTTCTCTTGAGCAAGTCTGGACTTTTGATGTGTTGTGATTGCTGTACCTGGAAAAGAATGGCTGAGCTTCTGTACTATCTCATTTAGTAATCCATGCTCTTAATTTTAACAAGATTGTCAACTGCATATTAGGGACTCTATGAATGCCATGCATCTGACCTCTTTGGTATCATTTTGTTGCTCACCTAGGTGAAACCCACTGGCTCCTAGATCCCATGGCCTTTTCTTTCCAAGTTTGTCTTTATTTTGCACATTATATAGTAATATGTGCCTCACTCCCATTTTCCACTTTGCTAATGTTACCAAGCCTTGAATTCTTCCAATTCAGTTTCTGTAGGGAAAAAAATTTCTCGTCTCTTAACCTGGAGGTACATTTGTGAGGAGTACTCGGACAGACTCCCTGATGTTGATGTTTTGTATGTGGGATAAGAAGGTGTTAAATGTCTTGACTAGAGACTTGCTATGTTGCTTAGGCTGATCTCGAACTCTCATGCTCAAGCTATTCTCCCATCTCA
The DNA here is from genome assembly GCA_963574415.1 of Tarsius wallacei. Lineage (NCBI taxonomy): Eukaryota > Metazoa > Chordata > Mammalia > Primates > Tarsiidae > Tarsius > Tarsius wallacei. The sequence goes on along the minus strand of CAUYQG010190688.1, from coordinate 38,280 downwards.
GCCTCCCAAAGTGCTGGGTTATAGGCATGAGCCACTGCACCCGCCTTATTTCTTGTTTTTTGCCCCTCTCCTCTCAACTGCACTTCCACTTCCATTAGTCCCTAGCACAGTCTGGATTAATCTGCTCAGATGATCTGAAAATAGCCCCACCAAGTGCTCTGGTTTGTGGCTTCCTTTGCCTTGCTAAGTCAGTTACCTCTTGCTTATCTGCTTTCCATTTTGCAAAATTTTGCTGAAATTTCTTGCCTACTTCTCTCCCTTTTTTCTGTCCTTGTAAATTTACGGTTTACTAGCATTTTAATGGAGATTCATGGGTAGGAGGAAATAAACTTATGTGTTTCATCTACCACCTTTAATTATGATAAGGAGCCTTTCAAAATGTAAAATAGTGTTGTCAAGAACTTTTCATCATCTGGAAGCTGTATAGCATATTATTTTACAAAGTTTTAAAATGTTTTCAATAATTATTTGTGTCCTTTAAAAATAGACTATCTGTTTTTGATTTCAGAATTATAGTTGACCCTTGTACAATGTGGGGGCTAGGGGCACCAATCCCTCATGCAATCAAAGATCTGTGTATAACTTTTGACTCTCCTAAAATTTAATAATAGCTTACTGTTGGCCGGAAGCCTTAATGACAATATAAACAGTTGATTAACCCATATTTTGTATGTTATATGCATTAGATACTGTATTCTTAAAATAAAATAAGCTAGAGAAAAAAATGTTGTTAAGAAAATTATAAGGAATATATTTACTATTCATTAAGTGGAAGTAGATCATCATAAAGGTCTCCATCCTTGTTGTCTTCACATTGAGTAGTCTTAGCAAGAGGAAGAAGAGGAGGGGCTAGTCTTGCTGTCTCACAAGTGGCACAAGCTGAAGAAAATTGGCATGTAGGTGAATCTGCTCAGTTCAAACTCATGTTGTTCAAGGGTCAACTGCATTTTATATTTCTCTAATTTAAGATAGCTTTATATTTTTAGTTAAATCACATATAAGAGCAAAGTTAAACTTTTATTCATCTAAACCTAGTTGCCCAAGAAATAGAATATAAATGATGAACTTAAACCTTTTTTTGCCAACATTAATGGAGAATTTTAGAATTTATGTTATGTTTGTGTATTTGAGATGTAATGTTGTACAAGTCCTTGATGTAGTCTTGAATAGTTTTTTGTATTTATATACTTCAAAACATTTTCAATAATGCATTTAAAATTTTTCTTCCATGTAAAATCTTTAGCAAATTATCATTTAAATGGAGATTCAGGTGTTCTGCTGAATGTAGCCTAAATGGGCAAGAAAAATAAGGTATAAATCTTTTCCCAGAACTTAGAAATATTGAATGGGATCAGTCATTGTCTTTTACATTTATCAAATTCTTATTCTAATATCTTGGCATTTCTCAGTATTGTCACCTGGAATTAAGTGAGAGATGGAAACTCCTGATCATAGTTAAATTTTTTTTTGAGAAAGCAGAAAATATTGATTAAAATGGTTTTGGAATATTCAGTACAAGTAAAGCAGCATCTTGATATAATGAATCAAGAGTCTTAACAGTTTCCTTAAACTTTGTCCTTGTATTTTAATATCAGATGAAGAATTGGAAATATCCCTAAATGACTTGAAAAAATATAGTTTAATAAAATGATATTTGAGAAATCTGATCTATTTGAACTTACAAACTGGGAGGAAAAGGCATAAAGAAAGCAAGAAGTTGGCAAACTGTATAAGATAGTTGACTTGCATATGTAAATTAGACTAATTGCATATACACATAAGTGGCTAGATGTACAATTACCTGATTTATAAAAATGAATGGTACAGGTGCTGCTTTAGAGGCACTTTCAGAAAATTGGCTTGTGGCATCAATACTTTGTACTACAAAATGACTGCTAATTATATGTCTTATCATAATAAAGTCTAAATAAATTATTTTGCATGAGGATACCAAAAGGGGAGCAGTGGCTATGATGTTACCCAGAAAGTCATGTTGACAACACTAGGCATTTAATGTGAATTTTCACAAAGAAGGTGTGTACTAGAGGGTGTGTGTCTGAGGAATGAGTGGCAACCCTCATTATAAGCCTGGCATGTGGAGATGGCTAGACTAGCCTAGACAAACTCCTGTGAGATGACTTGTCACCATGAAAGAAGAATCATTTTGCTTATATTTCAATACAGAATTGAAATCCTAAGAACAATGTTTTCCCAAATCTTTCTGGGCAGTCTCTTTTCTCTAGTTGTGAGTTTTGAATTATTTCTTTTACTTTTTGATAACATTTTTCTATTTCTTATATTTTTCCTTCAGTTTGTTATTGGATATTTTTTGAGCATGAATGATATGCAAGACTCTGCTTAGGAATTATTTCCATCTTAATTTCATTTTTAGACTCTAAATGTTGCCCCAGGTTAGTAAAAGAGCACTAGTTGCTGGCCTTCTGAAATTCCAGTTCCATGCTTAAATGAGGTTTTATGCTGTGGAAACTGATTTTTTTTTTTTTACAGAATATCTATGGAGATTTTTACTGTCACTTAATATCTTAGGTTTGCCTAATGATGTAGGCGTAAAAGGAGAACTGATATTTTCTGTTTGTTTTCACTTATGCCTCATTTTGAAATACCTCATGTATATTCCTTTCTGCCCATTGCCACCACACCTTTGACTGACCAGTTTAGTAAGACATAGGTATGTCTTTTTACTTTGTACTTCCTTTAACCCCTAGTGTCTACTGTTGAAGGTCAGTATATAAGAAGGGTGTGGGGAAGAACTGGGAAGGTGAGGGTTGGACCAGGATTCTGCATAACCTCCAGCATGGGGAGACCAAAAAACAGTGTCAAAATTGAGTTCAATCAGTATTGTCTAAAGCATTTGCTACTGATGAACACAAAGGGAAGAACTGAGATTTAATTGTAATTTTGCCCTTCTTGGTTGGGTGAACGACCACATTTTAAGTATGTAAGGACATCTAGACTTCTCTCTCAGGGGCTATTTGCTTAGTGTGCCTTCAGCCATAATGGAGCCAAAATTCAGAATTAGGGCATCTTCCTGTTGAAAGACCATTTCTCTCATAATCCAATTTTAGCTATAATTGTTCCTTTCATGGTGGTGCTATACACTGCATTCTGTTATTCATCTGAATTGGTCCTGATTTGTTCATTCTTAATAGTGACATTGCTTTTTCTTATTGCATCCCAATTACAGCGATTTTTCTCTCTGAAATTATATCCCTTTCAGGAGATCAAAGACTGGCAATTACAGGTGGTATTTGAAAGTACAAAAATTCAGTAAATAGTCATAAAGCCTCTCAAATGCATATTTTAGGTCATTGAAGTGGCATTCATAGATATAAATACTACTTTCATGTGTCATACATTACTGGTTTTTCTGTTGCTATACTTACATCTAATAAGTAATATAAGGCCTGTCATGAGGAAAGGAAACATGGGGTGACAGAAAGATGAGTCAGAATGAATGTGTGCTTTCTGGTTTGGTGCAATGGCTCACACCTGTAATCCCAACATTTTGAGAGGATAAGGCAGGATGATTGCTTGAGCCCACAAGTCTGAGACCAGCGTAGGCAACATAGCGAGACCTTGTCTCTACAAATAACAAATTAGCCAGGCATGGTAGCATGTGTCTGTAGTCCCAACTACTCAGGAGGCTGAGGTGGAAGGATCTCCTGAGCCCAGGAGATCAAGGCTGTCATGAACCGTGATTGTGCCACTGCACTCCACCCTGGGTGACAGAGTAAGACCTCAACTTAAAAAGAAAAATGTGTGCTTTCTATTTGTTCAGCTATTAACCCTTTACTGTTTCTTCCCTGGAAATAACATGTACACAGAAAGGAACATAAAGGCTTTGCAGCCTTGTATATTTATGAGGGGTCAGGAGAAGCAGGGCAGAAGTGAGCAGTGGGCTTTGGGTTCCCTGATAGCACAGCATCATCATTCCTTCTTCCTTTTGGCTGCTTACCGTCTCAGTGGAGTAGCAGACTGATGGCATGTTTTGTGTTCTTAGGGCTGGAACAAACATTCCTAGCTCTCATATAAAAGGCTGTTATTTGGTGTACTTGTAATAGAACAGACAGTCAATTACCAAGAGTTGTTTCGTTTTGTTGTTGTTGTTTAAAAGGCAAGATGGAAGAACAGTCTAAATGTACTTCTTTATACTTTTCTAACCTAGGAAATATATAAAGAATATACATAGCTTGTTATATTTTTCTTCCCTAATTGTATTTCAGTGCTCACAAAAGCATCTACTTCTCTGAATAGGAGTGCAGGTTTATAGATAACTTTAGAGATAAATAAATATGAAGTGGCCAGAGATATTTTGCTGTTTAACAAATTAGTAGATTTTGATTATACACACTAAAATATTTCTTCTTATAAGTTATTTTCTCTTTGTTATCATAGATTTCTTATTGACAGCATTGCCAATGTGTGATGATGTTTTCCTAAGAATTTTAAAATATTTTAGGGTAAAGAAATTGTCTTATGTTTTAATTTGGTGTTTACATAATTGTATACAGTTACCAAATTACAACAAACTGCATACCTAAAAGAGTCAATTATATTATCTGTCAATAATACCTTTAAAATACTGTTTCTAGTTTACATATTAGAAAATCAATGGGAAAATTTTATGCATTACAAAAGTACTCATTGGAAAACATCTGTTCGGAGATGGTTCCAGTTTTCATTAATGTTTGGTTCATTAATATATTTTATTGAAATTAAGTCAAACGTGTCACACTTGAAGATGTACCTTCCATACCATGTGATTGTGTGTGTGTGTGTGTGTGTGCATGTATAAGTTAGAGAACTTAAGTTTACCTATCCAGTCCTTTATTTATCTTGTAAATAATAATCTCTTACTTTGGACCAGCCATTTTGGAAGATTTTTAGCATTCAGTAGAGAATGAGACAACCTTTGTCATTATGGAGCTTACTGGCAATGTTATGGGAAAGATAATTTACAACTAAATAAGCAATTAACTACTTACATATTTTTATTAGTGCTATGAAGAATATAAATGGGTATGTTAATAGAAAATGAAAGAGAAGAACTTTGATGAAAAGAGTAGCCAAAGAAGGCCTGTCTGAGAAGGTAGTGTTTCAATCTGCTACTTGGAAACAAAACAAAAACAATAAATAGTTTTAATATCTTTATTCTTTGAAATATTTTTCAAGCTAGCCTCCTACCATCTTGAACCCCCTGAAGCAAAACTGTATTTTTTTGTAATGCAAGACATTACTTAGTATTCTAACTTCTGTTGTAATTGCAGTCTAAGAATAGTGAGGGTATGGGTTGGAGAATATAATATTTAAATAAATAATGGGTAAACATCTTCTAAATTTGCTGAACACTAAAAAACTGTAGAAGGTCAAAAACTCCCCAAGTATGATAAACAACCCCCTGGAAAGAACCACACTAAGATATGTCGTAATAAAAACACTGAAAACTTTTAATGAAAAGATTATAAAAACAGCAAGAGAAAAAAAGACTCATTACCATACATGGGCCACAGAAATGCTCACTGGTTTGTCATCAAATGCAATGGAACGATATCTTTAAAACATTGAAAGAAAAGTGGTCTCAGAATTCTGTATCCAAGAACAATATTAATCATAAGTGAAGACAAAATAAAAACAGACATTTTTTATCAAATGAAAAAATAAGGAATTTACCACCAGGGACCTGCACTGTAAAAAATGTCAAAGAACATTTTTCAGACTGAAGGAAAATATTCCAGGTGGAAATTCAGATTTACAAAAGGAATAAAGAACACTATCCATAGTAAATATAAGGGTAAATATGAAACTTTTGATTTTCTATTTTTTAGTCTCTTCAAAAGTGTCTAAAGTCACAATAATAACTGTATTTTATGGGGCTATAGCATATGTAGTACTAAGAAGTAGACAATAATCACAAAAGGACAGAAGTGAAAAATTGAAAGTAGAGTAGTACCCCTCATCCAAGGTTTCACTTTCTGCAGTTTCAATTGCCCTCAGTCAACCAAAAATGTTAAAGGTAAAATTCCAGAAATAAATAGTTCACACATTTTAAATTGTATGTCTTTCTGTGTATCATGATGAAATCGTGTGCCATCCTACTCCTTCCTGCCTAGGCCATGAATCATCCCTTTGTCTAGCAAATCCATGTTGTATATGCTACCTGCCCATTAGTCACATAGTAGTCCTGGGTTATCAGATTGTTGTGGTATCATGGTGCTCAAGTAACCCTTATTTTACTTAATAATGACCCCAAATGCAAGAGTAGTGGTGCTGGAATATTATTATAATTTTTAAAAGTTATTAGTTGTTATTAATCCCTTACTATACCTACTTTATAAATTAAATCTTATCTTAGATTTGTATGTGTAGGAAATAACATAGTATATACAGTGTTTAGTATTATCTGCGGTTTCAAGCATTCATGGGGCGTGTTGGAACATATCCTCCATGGATAAGCGGGGACTACTATATACAATTTTAGGTGTCTTACATTGTATGTGAAATAGTATAATATTTTAAAAAATAGATTGTGATAAGTTAAAAATGAATATTATAAACCCTAAAGCAACCACTACAAAATAAAGAAGTATAGCTAATAAGCTAGTAAAGGACAAAATGGGATACTAAAAATATTCAAACTGAAAGAATGTAGGAAAATAGGAAAAACAGAACAAAGAACAGATAAGACACAATTAGGAAACAAATAGCAATATGATAGACTTAAACCGAATCAAATTTATAATTGCATCAAATGGAAATGGTCTAGAATCTATCATTTAAAGGCAGAAATTGTCAGACAGGGTGCAAATAGGACCTGATTACAAACACATATTAATATAAAGACTGACAGATTAAAAGTAAAAAGATGGAATAAGATATACTATTAAAACATTAATTTTTAAAAAGTTGGAGTGGCTATTTTAATATAAGACAAAGTAACTTCCAGATAAGTAGTATAATCAGAGGCAAATTACATGTCACAATGAATGAAAGGTGAATTTGTTAAGATAAAACACCCCTAACTTTGTGTAATTAATAACAAAACTTTGAAATACATGAGACAAAACTGAAATAACTGAAAAAATAGGCAAGTCTACAATATTAAATGAAAATTTCAAAATTCTTTCCTCAGTAACTAAAGAATAAGTAGGCTATTAAAATATAGAAGAGTTGAATATTCTGGACCTTAAAATAGAATTCACCTACATTTAAAAGAGTTAAAATAATAAAAGCATATTATCTGATCATAATGGAATTAAATTAAAAATCAATATAATAAAAATATCTGAAAAGCTCCCAAATGTTTGAGGATTAAATTACATACTTCAAAAGTAAACTTTAGGTAAGAGAGGAAATCAAAAGGAAAATGGAAAAATATGTTGCATGAAATGATAATGAAAATACAACATATTAAATTTGTGTGATACAGTTGAGCAGTGCCTAGAAAGACATTTACACCTTCTTTTAATGTTTATATTAGAGCAAAAGAAAGGTCTAATATTAATTGTGTAGGATTTTTGTCTTAATAAGTTAATAAAATCAAAGCTAATTAAACCCAATGTAATTTGAAGGAAAGAAAAATAAAGATAGCAGTAGAAATCAGTTAAATAAAAAATGAAAAAGAATAATAAAGAGAATAAAAGGAAAAGTTGGTTCTTTGTAAAGGTCAGTAATAAACTTGATAAATCCCTCTCTAGACAGATTCAGAAAAGAGGTGAGAAAATACATATTGCATGTATTAGAGATCTAATGGGAAAAATTACTATTGAGTCTGTCAAGTTTTGAATTATAGTAATGAAATATTATAAACAACTTTATATTAATAAGTTTGGCAACTTTAGTGCTTTGTGTCTTCTTTGAAAGACACAAGTTATACAACTGACATGAGAAGAAAACACAAATAGCTTTATATTAATTTAAAAAATAGTTTATAATTAAAACTCTTCCCACAAATGAAAAGCCAGGCCCAATGGCTTCACTGGTAAATTCTATCAAATATTTACATTACCTTAATTCTAGAGGAATATAGAAATGTTATTGTGATAGTTCTAGCTCCTCTTCCTCATTTTCATGCTATTATTGTTATGTATACTGTAAAAATAAATAGTACAACAATGCATTTTTATTATTACTTCATATAATTTTATGTATTTTAAATAAATAGAGAAGAAAGAAGAAGTAGATAATTATAGAGTTTGTTGTCTTAACTTTTTTATTTAACATTTCTGGTTCTTTTCATTTATTCCTGTGAATTTGAGTTATTGTCTGCTATCAGTATTTTAATATAGCTTTGCTCAAACTCACCTCTTTTGTGCTCTTATTGTCAAATAGGTTACATTTCTATATATTGTAGGCTCAATAATACAAGTATATACCTATTGTTTTGTACAGTTGCCTTTTAAATTAGTTATAAAAGGAAGAAATGTACATTTATCAGTATGTCTTTATTATTCCATAATCAAATAATTACCTTTACTAATGCTTTTTGTTTTCTAGTGTGGATTTAAATCACTATAAGTGATCACTTGCTTTCATTCTAAGAAATTTCCTTTAGTATTTCTGAAATGTAGGTCTGCTAGCAATGAATTCTCTCAGTTTTGTTTACCTAGGAATGTCTTTATTTACTTCCTTTCATTTTTGAAAGATAATTTTGCTGAATAGGAGTCAGTGGATAGTTTTTTTTTTCCTTTAGTACCTTCATCTCTCTGCCTTCTGGCTTATATTATTTTTGATGGCAAGTAAGCTGTTAACCTTATTAGGGTTCCCTTGTATGTGACAATTAATTTTTCTCCTATTAATTTCAAGATTTTCCTTTTGTCTTACACTTTCAACATTTTTACTATTACATGACTGCCTGTGGACCTGTTTGCATTTATTCTACATAGAGTTCATCAAGCTCCTTGAATGTATAACGGAATGTTTTTCATCAGATTTGGGCAGTTTCAGCCATTACTTCAAAAGTTTTTCTTCTGTAGTGTATTCTCTCTCTTTTCTCCTGGTACTGCCATTACATGCATGCTTACGTTTCTCCAAAACTATTCATTTATCTTCATTCCTTCTCTCTTTCCTTCATGTTTCATAGTCTTTATCAATCTATTTCCAAATTTGCTGATTCTTCTGCCAGTTCATATCTATTGTTGAGTCCCTCTAGTGAACTTTTCAATTCCATTATTATACTTTTCAATTCCATAATTTTCATTTGGTTCTTCTTTCTTTTTTATGAGTCTGTCTCTATTGATATTTTCTATTTGATAAGACATTACTATCAAACCTTTTAAAGAATGGTTTTCTTTAGTTTTTTAAACATATTTATAATTTTTGCTTTGGAATATTTAAGTTCAATGTCTGGGCCCTTTCATACACCCCTACTTTTTTTTCTCATGTATATGGGTGACATTTTCCTGTTTGTTTGCTTGTCTTATATATATTTTTTGGTTGAAAACTGGACATTTTAGAAAATATGCTTAAAGTATTATAGGAGTTCTTGATACTAATTTCCCTGAATGGGGAACTTTTTGTTTGCTTGTTTGTTTAGGACTTGGCTGAACTATTTTAGTAAAATCAATTTTCTCTGAAGAATGAGGCATTTGATGTCACTCTTCAGAGAGTTCAGCTTAGGGCATATGTACAATAACCCCAGAATGACAGTAGCATTACCAGGGATTTCTTTGTTTAATTATCCCCCTAATCTTTTTGTTAAGCTGTCTGCTTCTGTTTGTATCACACCAAGTTATTAGGTGCCACTAATTGTCAGCTGATTCCTCTATTGTTTTCAGCACTATCTTGGGGTATGAATGCTTCACAGTCCAACTCAATTAAACTCAAGCCACCTTCTAGTAGTACCTTTTGTGGCTAGTCTTTGAGGTTTGTTCTGATCCCAGGAGAGTTCTTAACTGTTCCTTTTTTTTATTCTATTTGCTGAGCTAGCTAATCTGTGGTTAGTTTGTTGCTCTTGTACAGTTACTTGCCTTCTTATAATTAGCAAAATTTCAGCTGTTTTTAAGAATACTTTTAGGCTTTGACTTTCCCACACTGTCTTCCAAATAAAGTCAGGACTACTGGGGAGAGCTTTGGAGTTCTCTGTATGCCCTGCCTTTCCACCTGGGCAAAATCTCTAAGCCACTATACCAGAGCTGGTAATAGAGACAGGGGTCCACATCTCTTTGAGTGACATCTTACTTCAGAGGCAGATCTCTGGACTAGGGAGGTAGCCTCTGGTCTTCTCAACTTGCCTCTTCAGGCATGAAATCTATGCCCTTTGAGCAAACTGGAATGAGAACCTTTGGGACTCCATTATTCTTAGTCTGCCACACCTGAGTTAAAATAAATGGAGGCTGAGTGGGGAAAGGGAGCTCCTGGCATTGGCCATAAATTTAGCCTCAACAACATGGAGTTGGGGAGTATGTGGAAAATGCTTGTGGTCTCTCCCTCCCAAAAGAATACCATAGACCTTGAGCAGAAACTGTGGGAAGACGGAACTCCATCTTCTTAGCAATATCACCCATGGTAGAGTTTTTGTCACACTGAGCTGGTTGGGGATGTTGGGGGAAAGTGTGGTGCAAGTGCCACAGACTCTTATAGTTCTTACTGAGATTGTGTTATGATCGTGAATGTTTCTTCATTTGCCATAAGCCCTTATGACAATTTCCAAAGATTTTACTATTGGTTATTTTTCTAATTTTTACCAATTATGAGTGTTTCACTGGAGAATGGATTCATGAGTTCATTATACCACCATTTGGAAACAAAAATTCGATGAAGTATTTTAAAAAGAAATTATCAGTCTTGTTGACTCATTTTGTGAGGCCAGCATTACATTGTCATTGAAGAATCACAGATTCATACATTTGGAAAGGATAACTTTATTTCTTATAAAGCGGTACAGCCTTCAGACTGGCCATCCACAGGCTAGAAAGCATGGTATTTTGCTAGAATTGGAAGCAGGCACTTTGAGAGAGGGAAGGATAGACAGGAATATATGTTGAATGGGTTGGCTAAGCATAAATATTCAGCAGATTATAGGAGGAGTTACACATATTCACATAAGGGAGGAGTGTGCATGTGTAGCAGGCTAATGTGTGCAATGTTCACTTTGGAATGAAAACTTAACGTTTAAATGTATTATAATTAGACCCTATATATCAAAAGGTGAAGCAGAGGACACAAAGGCCCTCAGTTGCATGCAGCCTCCATAGATTGGCCAGAACCATTCTGTGGATGGTAATCTCTCTTTCTCTCTCTTCTGTATTTCTATAGTTTTAGGGGATACAAATTGCTTTTGGTCTAGGCTTTAAGTATACCAACCACAACCACCTGTGCACATTGCATCTGATAGGTGATTTTTCCTCCTGCCACCCCTTACCACCCTTCCTTCTTAATCTCCAATGTTCATTCTCTAAGTCTTTGCATAGCCTTAGTTTAGCTCCCACTTATAAGTGAGAACATGCAGTGTTTGATTTTCTCTTCCTGAGTTAGTTCACTTAGGATAATGTTCTCCAACTCCATCCAAGTTGCTGCAAAAGGCATCATTTCATTCTTTTTTATAGCTGAATAGTATTCCTCAGTGTGTATATATATATATATATATATATATACATATATATATATATATATATACACACCACATTTTCATTATCCACTAATTAGTTGACATTATTTAGGTTGATTCTACATCTTTTGAATTGTGAATTGTGCTGCAATGAACATGTGGTTACGGTGTCTTTTAAAAAATATAATGACTTCTGTTCTTTTGGGTAGATACCTAGTAGTGGGATTGCTGAATCAAATGGTAGATCTACTTTTAGTTCTTTGAGAAATCTCCATACTGATTTCCATAGAGGTTGTACTAATTTACACTTCCACTAACAGTAAGTATTCCCTTTTCTTTTCATCTGTGCCAGCATCTATTGTTTGTGATTTTTAGAAAATAATGACCATTCTGACTGGTGTAAGGTGGTATCTCATTGTGGTTTTGATTTGCATTTCCCTGACTATGAATAATGTTGAACTTTTTTTTCATGTTTGTTGGCCATTTGTATATCTTCTTTTGAGAGATGCCTGTTCATGTTGTTTGCCTACTTTTTATTGAGGTTCTTTTCTTATTTCTTGCTGATTTAGTTTGAGTTCTTTGTAAATTCTGGATGTTAGTCTTTTGTCAGATGTATAGTTTGGGAATATCTTCTTCCATTCTGCAGGTTGTCTGTTGGCTCTGTTATCTATTTTGCTGTGCAGAAGTTTTTTGGTTTAATTAAGTCTCACTTATTTCTTTTTGTTTTGGGGATTTTAGCCATAAATTCTTTGCCTGGACTGATGTTCAGAAAAGTTTTTCCTAGGTTTTCTTCTAGGATTTTTATGGATTCATGTCTGACTTTTAAGTCTTTAATTCATCTTGAGTTAATTTTTTTTTAATATATGGGGAGAGATCAGGATCATGTTTCATTTTTCTGTATGTGACTGTCTGATTTTCCCGGCGCCATTTGTTGAATAGGGTGTCCTTTCCCATGCTCATAGATTGGCAGAGTCAGCATTGCAAAAATAACCATATTACCCAAAGTATGAGGTGTGACAATTAAGTTCATGAACTTGCCACTGTGCACTTACATTGGCAGCACTATACAAACAACTGGGTAAGGTTTCTTAACTTTGGTATTTTGACGTCTCGTAGCTGATATACTGTGTCAATGAGTGGTGGTGTCTTGGTGAGTGGCATTCATTACTGTTGCATGTTTTTGTGTGCTGTCACAAGAATGTTGGAGCTTGAATTAACAGCAGTGAACAAATATTAAATTTCTTGTTAAACTTGTTAAGAGTGAAAGTGCAATCAGGGACTTGTTAGTCCAAGTTTATGGGGATAATACCATGAAGAAAATGGCAGTGTACAAATGGATGAAACATTTTTCTGAGGGGAAAGCATCACTGATGAAGAGAGGTCAGGATGGCCAGTAACCAGCAGAACTAATGAAAACATTGCAAAAATTTGTCAAGTTGTGCATCAACACCGTTGACTGACTGTGAGAAGCATAGCAGATCAAATAAACGTTAGTAGGGAAAAAAGAAAATGTTAACTGAAAATCTTGGCATGAGAAAGGTACATACAAAAATGGTCCCAAAGGAGTTCTTGCATCATGACAATGCACCAGGTCACACAGCACTGTCGGTGAGGGAGTTTTTAGCCAGCAAACAAATAACTGTATTGGAACACCCTTCCTACTCACCTGATCTGGCCCCCAATGACTTTTTTCTTTACCTAAAGATCAAGGAAATATTGAAGGGAAGACATTTTGATGACATTCAGGATATCAAGGGTAATACAATGACAGCTTACTGATGGCAATTCCAGAAAAAGAGTTCCAAAATTGCTTTGACAGATGGACTAGGGACTAGCATCAGTGCATAGCTTCCCAAGGAGAGTACACTGAAGGTGACCATAGTGATATTCAGCAGTGAGGTGTATGTAGCACTTTTTCTAGGATGAGTTCAAGAACCTAATTGTCAGACCTCGTAATCTACAGATGCAATGCAATCCTTATCAAATTACCAATGTCATTTTTCATAGAATTAGAAAAAAATTCTAAAATTTATATGTAATTAAAAACGAGCCAGAATAGACAAAGTAATTCTAAGCAAAAATAACAAAGCTGGAGACATCACATTACCAGACTTCAAGTTGTACTACAAGGCTGTAGTAACCAAAATAGCCTGGTACTGGTACAAGAGATGACACAAGGGAACAGAATAGAGAATCTAGAAATAAACCCAGATACCTACAGCTGGTGATCCTTTATCAGGAAGGAATGTTTGTCACTTGCTCTGTTGAAACTGCAAATAGGAGGATCAGCATCGGGCAGTTGATTGAAATCATGGATAGACCACATCTTTGGAAAGAGCTGGCTTCTGTTTAACTCATAGGGAAGAAAGGGTAGTTAGTGAAAGAGGGTTGTAAGAATACATGTCCGACTTGCAGTCCCATCATGGCCTGAACTCAGTTTTTAAGTTTTCTCTGGAGTCCTCTTGGCCAAGAAGGAATCCATTTAGTCAGTTAGGGGACTCAGGATTTTATTTTTATTTCTCAACACTGATTAAAAAAAGACAAAGACATTGCAAGAAAACTTTAGTCTAGTATTCCGCATGAACAAAATACTTTAGAAAATATTAGCAAATCTAGCAATATATAAAAATATTACCACATCATGACTGAATGATGTTTATTGAAGTCATACAAATTTGTTAAAACATTAAAATAAGTTTGTTAAACAGTAACAATTCACTTCACCATAATTGCATTAATATAATCAAAGTGGAAAAAAGAATCATGAAAAATATGCCAAAATTCAACACCAATATAGGATAAGCACTCTTAGCACACTAGGAATAATAGGAATTTCACTTAATAAAGCACAGCACACCCAACCAATTTAAATATAAGTGAGCAAAAATTTTAGATACTGTACAAAAACATAAATAAAAATATATTTAACATCTTTAGTCTTTGGGAAAATTTAAATTAAAAAATTAAGCCATAAAGAGATACTATTTGACATCCACTAAAATGCTTGTAATTAAAAAAATACATAATACTGAATATTGGTGAGATTGTAGAGTGAATTGAACACTTACACATTGCTTATGGCAGTGTAAAATAGTGCAGTTACTTTGGAAATGTACAGCAGTGTCTTATAACATGACACACACATTGAGTGTGGATGCAAAAGTGACTCCATCTTGGATGCTGATTTGCCATGTTGACTTCTGAATAGCCCCAGTCCTGTGAATGTCTCCTGATTTCTACTTTGCTTACTATCCCTAGTGTAAGGACATGTACTCCTGCTTTTAGATTAAAACAACCTTGATGTTATTACACAAGCTATAGGCCATGGTGCCTATGGCATTCTTGCCTGTCTTAGAGAGTTGCCTTTAATTGTTTTGCTGCTGCACGTATCCTCTTTCCCTATGGCATGTAACCCCTAGGTCTGGGGAGTAACCGTGTGGAAATCTACTTGTCTTGCAGCCACTCAAGACTTCTTCTGTAAGTTCCCTCAATAAATCACCCAGAATGACCAACTGGATTTGTTTACTGGTTTCTTGGGTTTCTTGTCTCCTTTGGCATTCAAGGGTCGCTTTGTATATATAGCTCTTTTATGGAACACCTACCACAGAATCCAGAAGTTTCACACTTAGATATTTTTTAAAGATTAGTGTCCACAGAAAGACTCAAGCATGAATATTGATAGCACTTTTATAAAATGAGCAAAACAAAAGCTGGAATGAGTATGAGAAATCAGAGTTTCTGCTTTTGTGGCCTCACAGGATATAGACTAAATTAATGGTGCTAGAACTTTCTTAGAATGAACAACAACAATAACACCAAAAAGAAAAACAGCAAAAGTCAGAAATACCAACTGCAGAAATTAGCAATCCCTTTTCAGAAATTTGAGTAAAAGTCTTATATCCTCTCCTATAAAGACAGAATACTTTCAGAGAAATTATAAAGGCTGTCTTTGGAAGTTAGTTGCAATGATCTGTTTATAGAATGTCATTCCTTTTAATTCGAGTTTTCTTGCTAATGTTTGACTACAGCCAGGGTAAAGAATTCATTTTCCGTGCTGCTCTGTTATTTAATTAGTGTAGCTCTGGTTTAGAAAGATTATTCTTCAATTTTGTTCGATTAAAGAGCATTAAGGTCTACTTTAGCTTTGTGTTGCTAAGCTACACTTAATGATTTTTCCGTTTTCTATTATAAATTCCCTCTTTAGTCTAGCCTAGTGATTTGAAAATTGCATAGGCAAAATATGGCATAATTCATTCACCTGGATGCAATTATTTTTAAGGGGAAACATAAGGTCATTTTAATTTTTTTGATCTGTTACCTAATTCAAGAATATTTGCATTTATTTCAGATATTTTAATCTTTCATATTTATTAAAAAGCAAACTCATTCTTTGATTTTAATGTTATTTTGTTGCTTTCCTTTATATAGGAAAGGTATTTTATGC
Organism: Tarsius wallacei; assembly: GCA_963574415.1. NCBI lineage: Eukaryota > Metazoa > Chordata > Mammalia > Primates > Tarsiidae > Tarsius > Tarsius wallacei. The sequence continues at coordinate 22,270 of CAUYQG010190688.1, read as the reverse complement.
TAGTTTGAGCAAAAGTAAATTTCATCCAACACCATATTGAAATTTTACTAATTCTAAATGAGAAATTAGAGAATTCTGATGTGATTATATTTGGAGGTTTTTTAGGATGATCTTCAGCCACAAATTTATTTGTGGTGTATTAATATTTAGTGTCAACAGTCTATTTAATAATTTCCATGTTTATTTTATTTGCCTCCTCCTGTTTCTTTTCCATATTACCTAATTCTTCTTGAAATTTCATTCAGAAAATTATTTTCTATTCTGAAAATTAAACCACTGGTCCTGCCTAGGCAATAGTCAGAGAAATAAATTCCCTACATGGAACAGATGCAGAGTGGGAAGGTTCTGTCTCTGATTTCAATGTTGATATTACTTTGCAATTTTATGTACTTTGTGCTTCTCTGGTTTTTACTCCCAAATCTCTGGTTTCTAAATGTGATTTAAAAAATGTTCTTACTCATAAGAGACCTTGAACAATTATCATAATACCATAAGAAAGGAATTGGCAGTAGTGAGAAACTACTGGCAGGGGAGGAGCACTTCATCAAACCAGGTGAAGTGGGAACCAAAGTGAGGTCCAAACATTACCTCTACAATGACCATTTGCATACTAACCTTGAATAGTATCCCACATATTTAAAATAAAAATTTTAAAAGGAAAGAAAAAAATTACATATATAGCAAACAGTACAGTAGAAAACATAAAGGAAAGAAGGCTTCTGATGTTTCAAATATACTGTTATTATATTTCAAACATACTGTATATTTCAGAATATTTCAAATATACTGGTTATATGTTCAATTCAGAAAATGGTTTTGAGTTTGCTTGTTTTATTTTTAAGTGTCTTTTAGATAATGTGGTACATATACAAGACGGAATATATATAGCCATAAAGAACAAAATTATAGTCTTTGCAGCAACATGGTTGCAGCTGGAGACCGTACTAAGTGAATGATCACAGAAACAACTGAATACCATGTCTTCATTCATAAGCAGGCACTGATCACTGGTCAAACGAGCACAAGGGTGGGATCAACAGATCACACTGCTAGGGAGGGTGAGAGGAAGGAGGGAGGAGGGAAAATGGCAACACATGGGATACCTGTCCACTATCAAGGGGAAAGAGGGCCATCTAGAAGCCCAAACTTCACCTACATACAACCTGCTTATGTAGTAAATCCTCACTTGTACCCCACAACTCAAATAAGATAAAATGATATTGTGCCTTTTATTTGAAAAAGTGTTTGTGTTTATTTGGAACAGGAATGAAATCATATAGCTTCTAAGATTGTACTTTACTGTTGTCAAGAAATACTTAGCTAATATAAATTAGAATATAAACAAATTATCGATAAGTTAGGAAATTATTATCTTAATTGAATTGCTCAGACAACTAATAGCTTTTTAGAGAATTTATCAGGTGAAATTTAAATTTAAGCAACAAAATTTAAATTTGATGGGGAAAGGTTGTTTATATGCTTTATATTTCTACATTTATATTTCAGATAAGTTTGTTGTTTATCCCTTTGATAAGACACTATTACTGATAGTAGTAATTGTGGTTAATATTTTTGGTGTGTGCAAACTATTATTATGGCCTCTTGTCTACTACTTCACTGTTTGGAAATGTTTGTGATTTTTTTCCCATAATGTTTACTTAGGTCTCTAAAATAGAGGATTATTAAATCATTTTTTTTCTGTCATCACTGACTTTTCATAGATTTCTTAGACAATTGGTTTTCATGTCTTTTGCTTCACATTCTAGTGTTACTTTAGTTGATCTTTCTTTCTGAAGTGAGCTAATCACATTTCAGCATCACTGAAAACTGCATTTTAGCATACAGTCAATCCTGAGGTCATGTCTCCTACACTATAAGCCTGCTCAATGGTGTCCACAGAATTAGAATACACTGTTTCCAGTTATTAAAGTGAATGGCGTTTTTTCTTTTTAACTATTAAAATATTTTCTGCTTTGGTTTTTAGATACATGTTTTAAAAAATCTAATGATCTTAAATAAAGTTATAGAGCTATAGGAGGACAATGACTTTATTACTATCTTAAAAGAGTCACAAAATATTAATTTAGATTGGAGAAAAGCATTTCTTCTGAGTACTACTAAAAAAGAAAATAAAAGTACACGTAAAGAAAAAAATGATAAATTTGAATTATCCACACTCCCTGTCAAAGTGTACCTCTATATTCCAGAAGATATCATAACCCAAGTAAATATACACCACAACAACCTAGAGAAAACTATTGTCAATGTGTGACAGCAGATTTCATCCTCTCTTTTCTTTTATCCCTTCCAACTCAATGTTATCAGTCTTTTGTGAAATTCTACAGTACTTTGCAAATCATTCTTTTATTCACATAGCTATAATTCAAGAACAACATATAATCTAGGTAATTTTTTTAATTCCTCTAATTAGAGGTTTTCAACTTTGGCACTGTAGACATGTTGGCTTGGATAAGTCTTTGTTGTGGGGTGTTTTCCTGTGCATTGTTGAATATTTAGCAGCATCTCTGATCTCTAGATGCCAGTAGCAGCTCCCTAGCCTTGATAATAAAAAGTATTTTCAAACATTGTAAAGTATCCTCTGGGAGCCAAATCTTACCATGTTGAAAAACCACTGTTTCAACTATATTTTAAGCCACTGGAGAGCAGAAGCCTTCCTAGCCATCTTTGATCCACACCTTCTAAGTATTTTTCAAATAGGTACAATTCAATAAATATTTGCTGACTATACACCTTCTCAGTATTTTTCAAATAGGTACAATTCAATAAATATTTGTTGACTATAATGGAATAAGTTATGGTTCTTCTAAAAAGTAATTTCCTTAACCAAAAGCACTATCATATTGAGATTATTTTCTGTGTCAGCAGCTCACTTTTGTAAAAATTTTTTAGATATAAAATTCAACTATGAGTAGAATAATTTAGTTTCTGAGAAGACACTCTAGAGGGACTTTATTTATGTTAAACTTAGATTAATTTTGTATGGTCCATTATTATTTCAAGTCCTTTCTGCATAGTTTTGGGGTTGGTAACCAGGCTTTAAATAAAATAGACTTTTTTTAAAATCAGTTTAAGTTTTGCAGAAAACTAAGCAGGAAGTACAAAGATAAAAACTATAAGAGCATGAATAGCCAGAACAATTCTTAGCAAAAGAAATAAAGCTGGAGGTATCACACTTCCAGACTTGAAACTTTATTACAAGGCTACAGTAACCAAAACAACCTGGTACTGGTACAGGAATAGGCACATAGACCAATGGAACAGGACAGAGATTCCAGAAGCAAAAACACAGACTGTCAACCAACTCATCTTTGACAAAGCCACCAATAGCAATCACTGGGGAAAGAAGACCATATTTATCAAATGGTGCTGGGAAAACTGGCTGACCACATGCAGAAAAATGAAACTGGATACGTACTTATCACTGTAACAAAAATAAACCCAAAATGGATCAAAGACCTAAGCGTAAAACCTCAAACTATAGGAGTCCTAGAAGAAAACATAGGACACGCCCTTATGCACATCAGAGTAAGCAATGATTTCTTAACTAAGTCCCCAGAAGCAAATGCCATAAAAGCTAAGACAGACAAGTGGGACCTCATCGTACTGCAAAGCTTTTGCACTGCAAAAGAAACCATCAAGAGAGTACAGAGACAACCCATAGAATGGGAAAAAAAAATTTGCATATTATGCATCTGACAAAGCCCTAACATCCAGGATCTACAAGGAACTCAAATGATGTGAAAGCAAAAAAATCCCATTAAAAAGTGAGCAATGAACATGAACAGACGCTTCTTGAAATATGATATACAAGCAACCAACAGACACATAAACTTCTCAACCTCACTAATCATCAGAGAAATGCAAATCAATACTACAATGTGATACCACCTAACTCCAGTAAAGATGGCTACCATTAATAAGTCAGAAAACAAGTGCTGACACAGGTACGGAGAAAAGGGAATGCTTCTACACTGTTGATGGGAGTGTAAGCTAGTTCAACCTCTGTGGAAGGCAGTGTGGTGATTCCTAAAAGAACTAAAATTTGACTTTCTATATGATCTAGCAATCTGTCTCCTGGGAATATACCCAGAGGAACATAAATAGTTCTACAAAAAAAGACATCTGTATATACATGTTTATAGCCACACTCTTCACAACAGCAAAAACATGGAACCAACCCTACTGCCCATCAAAAGTGAACTGGATAAAGAAAATGTGGTACATATATACAATGGAGTATTAAGCAGCCATAAAGAAGAATCATGGACTTTGCGCAAATTGGGTGGAGTTGGAGACTATCCTCCTGAGGGATCCATCACAGAAACAAAGAACTGAATACCACATGTTCTCATTCATAAGTGGCCCCTGATCACTAGTCTCCTTAGCACAAGGGTGGGATCTGGAGTCACTGGGCACTGATGGGGGAGGGAGGGAGGAAGGCAGGATTATGCGACAACAGTGTACCGGGGGAGTGAAGGTCACTTAGAAGCCCAAACATCACCTGCATGCATCCTACTTATGTAATAAATGCTCATTTGTACCCCACATCTCTATAATAAAATAAAATTTAAAAAGAAAAGATAAACACCCTCACTATTGATCCCCCCCCACCTCATTTACCCTATTATTAACATTGGGCATTTGTGTGGTACATTGTTACAATTGATGAGCCAATAATGCTACATTATTATTAGCTGAAGTTCATAGTTTACATAAGAATTCATTTTTTATGTTACATTTTATAGATTTTGATAAATGTATAATGACCTCCTTCAACCATTATACTATCATACAGACTAGTTTCACCCCTCTGAAAATCCTTTGTGCTCTACCTATGCCTTTCCCTTCCTCCCCCACCCTAAGCCCTTGGCAATTACAGATCTTTTTATTATCTCAGGTGTTGACTTTTTCAGAATATTATATCACTGGAATCATACCGTATGTAGTCTTTTCAGAGTGCCTTCTTTTACTTACAATATATGCATTAAGGTTTCCTCATTTTTGATGTTGATAACCAGATTTAAAGCTCAATTCAGAGTTACATCTTCTGTTTCTTGGAAAATTTTGACAAAAAGAAAAGCATACTGTAATAATTAGATATCCATATACAAACCATACATCATATCATGTACAAAAATTAAGTTAAAATGAAACACAGACCTACCTATATGTAAAACAAAAAACTATAAAACTTCCTAAAAAATTATAGGAAAAAATTTTTGTGACCTTGGATCAAGCAAAGATATTTTGGATATGGCACAAAAAGTACATTCCATAACATTTTTAATGATAGATTTAGAACTTCCCCTCTTCAAAAAGCACTTAAAATAATAGTGAAAGCTAGCACCTAGGAAAATAGATATATTTTTTGAGAAAATATATTTTTAACACACCTATCTGATAAAGGACTTGTATCCAGAATATATAAAGAACACTAAAAACTGAATAATAAGAAAAAAATTTGGACACCACACCAGAGAAAATATATGAATGGAAAGTAAATACATGAAAAGAAGGTCTGTGTCATTAGTCAATGGGAAAATACACATTAAAATTACAATGAAATATCACTACCATTTAGAATGGCTTTTTAAAAACATCTCACAATATCAAGCGCTGGTGAGAATATGGAGTAACTAAAACTCTTATATATTGCTAATGGAAATGCAGAATGATACAGCCACTTTGGAAAAGTTTGGCAGATGCAAAGACAGTTAAACATATGACCCTTAGGATTCAGCAGTTCCCTCTCTTAATTACCCAAGGGAAATGAAAACTTATATTCACATCAAAACCTTTACATGAATGTTTACAGCAGTTTACTCATGATTACCAAAAATGGAAGACAACTCAGAGAAGTCTTTCTATTAGTTAATGGATAAACAGTGATTTATCCATTCAATGGAATATGTAGCATTAACAAAGGAATCAATAACAAAAACAGCATTTAAGGAAGAATGTGCAGCAATATACCAGGGGTGCCAAAAAGTGAATACACATTTTGAGTGATGTTCTCTATATATTACTGTAATCAGAAGTGCCTGGATGCTGATGGTAACCACTTTGAGCACCTCTTGTAATTGCAGAAGTCAAACATGACTTGTATTCATCTTCTTACTGGTATATTTTGAGTATTATGATTTTATTACAGTTTTTCCTTTCTTAAAATGTGTATACAAAATTTTTTGGCACCCTATGTAGATGATCTGAAATTTGTTATGCTAAGTCAAGGAAGCCAGACTATTTATTCTTGTATTAACATAATAGTCTCCACTGCAGCAGGTACCAGCCAAAGAGAGGCCACACTTTGAAGAAATAGGAAAAGAAATAGAATCCTCCTAGAGTTATTTTTAAGAATTTTAAAACTAGTCCTAAACTTAGAGTTTTTTTCTTTTTAATAATAAGCAACTTGCAATTTTAAAGTGCACAATTTCTTTTCAGTCAATTGTGAGTAATTTTGGGAGCCACTCACACTAGGCCACAGTGGAGACAGCCTGACCCTATATTCTCCTTCCAGGGCAGCAACACTTTTTTGCTTATCCAGCTCAAAATGTGTTCTGCCTCCTGATACAGAAGAAAAATGCAGGTCTTGGAATGCTAGATTGCACAAACTCCTGGATAAGCTGAAATAAGTTTTCTTTTAATGAAGAAAGACATCTATTATAAAAATGCCTCAGCTTCTCTATCTTTAATATGGAAATGATAATAATACCTGCTTCAGAGAGTGTTGAGGTTTAGAGATAATCATGTAAATTGACTAGAAATGTGCCTGGCACAGTAAGTACTCAATACATCTTAGCTATTATTATCTAATTCTTAATGTACCAGGAGTGTTCAGGTATCCAGTAGAACCTAATTACTATATTAGAAAAATTTCATGAGAAAATTTGTATAGTATTTTAAATAAGTATGCTAGGAATATACTTGCTCTCACCTCCTTTCTCTGTCTGAACTTGGCTTAGAAGAGAGTCAGGGAAATGAGGACTCTTTGTTTCCGGCCTGGTGAGTATAAAGGCAGATGATAAAGGAGGCTCAATAGGTCTGGATGAGAGACAGGGACACCATACACAGGAAGGAGCCCTGGGGTAGCTGTTAGGCTAAAGGATAAGGCTAAAGAATTAGGGATTAGGGAATCAAGAACTTATGGGGTCAAAACTTCACTGGGTCCTCTTAGTGGAGAGCCATTTACCTGGTTATCCTCCCTCCCATATTCACCGCTAATATCATTGTGTCTCTGCTCTGTAAACATGCAGCTCTTTTGAAAGTTTTCTGTGTGATTTAAAGTTACCTAACTTTGAGAACCCAAATGTGGAAAACTCCTTTACCATGTTCCTTCCTCTTGTTGTTCTATTTAGTTTCTCTCTGCTTTTGGGGGGTGGGGAGGGAGGATGCTAATGAGCATAGGAAACATGATATTTTAAGTAGTTTCCTAAAATATTATTTGTATCCCTTACATCAATGTACTCTGAAATTTTGCCCTCGAAGAAGCATAGTTTTAAAATAATGCCATGTAAAATAGCGTATAACTATGTGTTGAGGTCATAGAATCTATTGTACTATTAATTAATCTATCAGAAATCAATAATGATTTTAAGCCCTAGATCCTAAATTTGAAGAATAGTTTGCTGAATGATAATTGTTACCTTGAATTAAAAAAAAAAAAAAATCAAGCCTTGGGCTTCTTCAAATTATCTTATAAAAATTAATTAATATGAAAACTTCCATTAATTGTACACAGTGTGATTTTATATATTCATTTTATTTATGAAAGCATGATAATGGGAGTAATCATCTGAAACAAAAAATTGGAACAATTAAAAAAATGTTTTGGAACACTTTTTATAGCAAGAACTTAGAACTTAAAATGTCATATCCATTTTAAAATCCATCTTGAAATATTCTTTTTTTAGCTATGCAATGGAGGATCAGTGACTGATCTTGTGAAAGGATTTCTGAAGAGGGGAGAAAGAATGAGTGAGCCTATAATTGCCTACATTTTACATGAAGCACTAATGGTAAGGCAATTTAAATTGTTTGTGCATTAATTATGAGGCACTTCTAGTTAAAGGAAAAATGTGGATCCTATTTTTAGAAAAATATAACTACATTAGAATTTATTAATGCAAGAGTATATGCGAAATCTGACATGTTTAACATAGATAATTCCTTTTTCCCATTGGAAATCTACTCTCCTTATAGCAACAGAATCCTGAATTCTGACTTCCTGAGTGTATTTTTGAGATTGTGATAGTGATGAAGGTAGAAAACTAATAGGTTTTTCCTTGCCATTATCTTAAATAATTACATGGAATGTTTTCTTTTATTAAGATTAACATGTTTTCAATAAGATATTTGGTAAAAACTGAGGACCATGCTCTGGTTTTATGAATTTTCATATAATCCAAAGTAGAAATGATGCACTTTGATTTGACTAAATCAATGTGAAACCTTTAAGAGTGTTTGAACATTAATTTTAATGTTTCCTATTGATTTTACACAAATGTTCCAACTGAAAATTTTTTATTTGATACTTTTCCTAAGAGTTATTATGTATTTTCCATCTTCTAGGGACTTCAACATTTACATAACAACAAAACTATCCACCGAGATGTAAAAGGAAATAATATTCTGTTGACCACTGAGGGCGGAGTTAAACTAGTAGACTTCGGTAAGTTTTGTCTAAAATGCATGAGTTAACCTGCACAATAAATTAGTTTGATGTGATTTGATCATTTCCAGCAACCTTTCTTTCTAGGCATTGAAAGTAGAAAAAGATCAGTAATATTACATTGAAGTTAAAAGTACAGAGATAATTTGGTAAATGTGAGATTTCCAGAAGAAAGAGTGACTTCAGCTAGTGTGTGCCCGTATAACACTAATATAGTAATACACATCCTCCAAAACAGACAGCATTTCCAATGATTAAGCCAATAGTGGTAATCCCATGGCTCCTAATAGGGATTACTTTAAAAATCGAAGTCCAAAATTTTGAGATGTAAGGGGAAATCTTCAGGGTCATCTGGGACTATTTTCTGCATCCTAAGAAAGAGACACAAGGGAAAGAGGGTCTTGTTCTTCCTCAGGACCATGTGTGTCTTATTGTGAGATGCCTAAAACTGCTGTAGTTACCTTGTGACTAAGGTGCTCTGTCCTGAGTGGAAAATCAATTTTGAAAATGGCAGAACTGAGAAAGGGGAGTAATGGGGATCTTTGATGTCATAATTAAGCCACTGAGTCAATCAACTTTGAAGCCTGCTTTATCTCTGACCTTTTGTTATGTGAGATAATAAATTGCCATATTTACTAAGCCAATTTGGAGTTTCTGTGTTATAGCCAAAGGCATCATAGCTGATATAACTACCCTTTATCTGGGCAGTTGTTTTCCAGTTTTGATGATGCTCTCTTGTTCCTTCTCCTTTGATCCCTGCAAACACAATAATCCTATGAGAGTGGGCAACAATATTTTATGACTTCTCAGTGTCCTTCAGTCATTATTCCCATTCCCTTTTGCATTCTAGCCGGGTAAACTATCCTTTCTTGTACTTCTGTAGCCTGTGTATATCTCCATTTTTGCTTTGATCACACAGAATTATATTGTCTATAGATTATCTATTAATCTATAGATAATTATATTATCTATTATATTATCTTAGAAATATAGATGGACTGACAAGGTATCCAAGAAATGAGACTGTGTTTTAGTCTGTCTTGTAGACTTAAAGCTTTGTTAGTTGAATGAATGCACTTTCTTTCACTTTGCATTTTAGAAACTGAAGCTCAGTGAAGTTAATTGATTTATTTTAAATGTTGTTTTAATGTCCAGGTATGTTGCTCTCTAGTTATTTTGGCTTAGCTCAGGAATGAATTTCAGAGCTAGAGAAGACTGGGTGAGTAGTGTATCCTCACCTAAGCTTTTGAAAACTACTGAGCAGCAGTGAGTTTGACAACTGACAGTAGTGTTGCTCTGTTGAACCCAGAGCCATGTGCTGGGACAATCTGGCTGTGTTGGTATATTGAAAAGGACTTCTGCTTGAAATTAAAAACAACAACAATGAAACACTATTCGCTGTTCCATAGGCAGTTCTATTATTCTCTTTAGAATATAATTTTGCCTCTACTCTAAGTCAGGCCCAAATAGAGAATTTGATATTTAACTTGAGATCTCATAATACCCTTTCTCTAAAAAAATGGATACAACATATATAGGCTAAAAATTGTTAAAACAAGTGTAAGTAAACATCTTTTTTTAGACATTAAAGGAAAGTTTGGTAAACCAGAAGCTTTGAGAAATGTACATTTTTGAGATATCCTCCAAAATAAGCTAGATTAAAAGCACACACTTGGTAAATAAATAAGGGATCTTTTAATATGATGTCTTTAAAATATAGTCATAAGTTGGATAGCTGACAAAATGAGAGCTTTGGTTTTAGATTATTTGATTTATAGGCTAGGTGTGGTGGCTCATGCCTGTAATCCCAGTGCTTTGAGAAACCAAGGTGGGAGGATTGTTGGAAGCCAGAAGTTCAAGACCAAACTGAACAACAAAGTGAGACTCAGTCTTTAAAAACAGTTTTTCTAAAAAATTAGCCAGGCATGGTGATGCATACCCGTAGTCCTAGATATTGAGGAGGTTGAGGCAGGAGGGCAGCTGGAGACTAGGGGCTAGAGGCTTCAGTGAGCTATGATTGCATCACTGCACTCCAGCCTGAGTGACACAGTTACATATTAAATGCATTTCTAGTGTCTGATACCAAAATGCTACTGTATGTATAAAGACATTGTTTCTATTGCTATTCTCCACGGTAGGAAGATATGGATTCCGTTAGCTTAAAATGATTAGTAGGTTTTTATATGAGTTAAATAGTAAGGGTGATAGTTAAATAGTAAGGGTGATAGTTGCATGCACATATGGTGAAACTTCTTGAGGGCAGAAAGAACAAGAAGGAATAAACCACAAATTGCAGAATTAAATTGAAAATGAATGTCCTCGTTTTATGTTTAAATCATAATTTTAGAGAAAGCTACAACTGGGAATAAAGGATTTTAGAATAAGTTTTATTTGAATTTCTTACATTATGAAATATGCTATAAGCCCATTACTGGTTACTGAAGATCTTAGATGGCTGTCAGCACCTTATATTCAGAATGTTCAAAATGGAGCCTCCCCCACCAGCTCCATTCCACCAAATCTGCTACATATCAAGAGTTTCTTGTCTTAGAAATTCACTTGCATCTACTCATTGCTCAAGACACATAACTTAGGCTCATCCTTGAGTCTTCCTTTGCCTTCACCTTTTGATGTACAACTAGTCACAAAACTTGTTTCTCTCTTAGATATCCCCAGACTCCATCTTTACTGCTCCTACCTTAGTTCTAGCCTTCATCTCTACCTCGGTTCCTGCAGTTTACTTTACTAATCTCCCTACATCTAATCTTATTCCCTTCCCTCAGTCCATTCTCCACACTGCAGTCAGTGGGAGGCTTTCAAAAACACATCTGATCCTGCTGCTTCCTCGTTCAGTATTGTATTCAGTGGCTTCCTGTAGTCCCTAGGTGGTGCTTTTCCTTATGATCCTCTGTGCTGGTACAGTGTAAACACTTAATGATTAATACCCTCTTTATATCCCTTGTGCTCCTCAGGAGCCCATCTTCCTATTACCTATTAGCCCTATCAACTTCTTTTAGTATCCTAAATGTGTCACACTCTTTCCCAGTCAGGGCTCTTACACTGGGAAAAAAGTACTTAGAAATTTATTAATATGCTTTTCTCTTTTGTCTGTTCAAGAGCATGATCTTCTTCCCAATGTGCCTGAGGCATCTCTCTGGAGGAGGGGGGAGATTAAGATTTATTCTAGAAGGCATGCAAGAAAATGACTGAGTTAATACTCAGCTTTTAATATTCAAAAATAGGAATTTGTAGCAAGGCCCAGGCTATCTCCTGAGAAAATCTGTCTAAATTGTTTTATCTTCTCTTTAGCACATGGAGAGAGTTTTCAGGGATACACCATAGGGTTTCACGTAAGAGAGGATAGAAGAGGGGAATCCTTTCCAGTCCTAAGGTAATTGTGAAAGAATGAAACAGAAGGTGAGCCCAGAGAGTGAGATGAGTTTTTAAAAAGTAAAGATGATAACAAGGGCAGGAATGTTCTGGAGGGGACCACTCAGTCTGCTGCCATCCAGCCTGAGGTGAGCTACATCATTGCCACTCTGGAGGTACAGAGTGATCAGGTAGGGGAAGGACTCAAGGTTAGCTATTCCAAGCCCTGTCCTTAGTTTCTAGAAACCCTAAAGTAACAGAGAATCTGGCTGGAGAGTTTCTAGAAGTGGTTTTTCAAGGGCTTAAGGGAATTTGTATAGTAAGACACAGAGCAGATGCCCTGGCCAGGTCTGAGCAGAAGCCACAACCAGATCTCAGTGTGTTCTCAGCTCCCACTGGAGCCAACCTGAGTTTTCATCTCCAGGAGGAACTACAGGAAGTGCCGTCTGCATGAGAACAGATCACAGTTCACTGGAGGCAGATGCTGGCATGGAAGGTCAGTAGGGCACCTAGCAACTAGGCACACAAAAGCATATGGCCTCAAAGACTAGATACTTCTCCCTGTTACAAGTTCTTATAAGAAGAAGGAGAAGGGACACCATCTGAGATACTGAACTCTGTCTAAAAGGACTTACAGATTTATTGGATCTGACTGAGCTTTACTTCTCTCCTAGCTGGAGAGTAAGGGCTTAGGGAAAGGTTACAATAGTTACAGGCAAAAATGAAGAAATTGCAATTTTCTGAATATCTAAGAATAAGTATTGAATTTTATGACCATTTACAAACATGATGCTTTCTCTGCATAGAAATCTCCCCTCACTCCTACACCCAACTAACTTCTGTTTGCCTGAATGAATGCCTCCCCAAGACCCAATACTTCATTCACCTGACCAGTTATCAAGCTTTATTATAGTCATATACTTTCTTTCACTGCCTTCTCTGCTAAGCGGTAAGATTCCCTGTCTGGTATATCACTTTGTCCCTAAAACCAAGTCTGGTGCTCACATATTGAAAGTACTTTATAAATACTATTGAATGAATGGATGAGAGGAGAATTTTCCATACAATTGTGTGACTGTGATAAAGTCACTTAAAATCTCCAAGGGCATCAATCTGCTCACCTACAGGTATGAAAAAAGAGGTTTCTACCTTGTAAGGTTGGTTGTTATGAAGAGTAATTGAGATGCCAGAGGTAAACTTCATAGTATAATTACTGACACTTTGTAACTCAGAAAATCTAGCTGTTACCATTATTATAAAATGATATCCTCACTTAGCCTCAGTGCTGTACAAGTAGTAGGTGCTTGATAAATAATTGCTAAATAATAAAAATCTGAGTTCCCAAAGCAGGTGCCTTTTTATGTTTCAAAAAAAGAAAACCATAGTCCTTTGCTAGAGTAAATTTAGTATTACTTTAAATTTCAAACAATTACATTAAAAATAGGATTCAGTTTGCTACTACTAGTTATGAGTACAGTCTTTAAGAAAACCTTTTGGTTTTTTGTTAAATGGGATACACTTTTACAGAAAACCACTAGATACCTCAGAGAGCAAAAAGACAAGTAAGCTTGTAAACATTATTAATGAAATGCATTAGTGGTCACCGGTGTACAATCAATCAATAAATAATATAACCTCCTAGGGGATAAACCCCTTTAGGCAAGACAACTAATGTCTGAAAAAGCAGTTCTTGTCTTGAATAAAAAATGAAAGACAAACTAAATTTAAAGGGCAGTCCTCAGTTCTCATTTCTGTGGATTTCTCTCTGGGGAACTTAATTTTTAATAGGATAGTTAACATTTCAATACAAAAGTACAGAATGTACTTTTTGTGATTTATTTAGGCATCATTTTTATGACAGAATATTTGATGGCTTTAAATCTCTTATTACCCGCATGCCCAATTTTAGACCAAATCCCAAGCGTGTAATATAGGTCAAAGAGAAGTTGTGATTTATTTGTTAATAACCCACTTTTTTTTGGCACCAAGTGAGGTGCTTATAACTGAAAAACTTAAAACTTAAAAATTGAACTTGAAAACTATGAAATACCCTTCAACCTTCCCCCCTTTATTGAATAATTTAGACCAAAAGCCATCTGGTGGGACAAGCAATCATGAGAGGGGGTTGCAACTCAGTACACAATTTGGGGCCTGAGGGGGGTGAGGAAGGCATCCATGATGGCATAGGATGTTGAGTACCCAAGGGGGATGAGAAGCGCATCTATATAGGGTCTTGGGGGGTAACTCCAGGTTGGTTGTCAGAACCAGAGTGAGGTGAGGATGGCATCTGCATAGGGTTCAGGGTGGAAAGAAGAGATTGGTTACTTAAAGGGGGCTTGATATTTAGCATGAAATATACTGGGGACAATGGGAGTTGGGTTTATTACAGTTAGAAAAAATTAAAAACTTGAAAAGGAAGAAAACTTGGCTTTGGTTTTGGATGGTGTTTAATAGACATAAACAGATAAAAAAAATATAATGCAATGTATATATGGGATGGGGTGTGTGTGTGTGTGTGTGTATGTGTGTGTGTGTGTGTGTGTACATATTACCTAGCTATTCAAAGAAGAGGGCTTGGGAGCATTGATGTTCTAAGAGAGGACAACTAGCACCCAGCACCTAGCTTTTAGTTTTTAAGTATAATTCTCAACTAAAAGGAAGCAAGAATTCTTTTTTTTTTTTTTTTTGAGTTGGAGTCTCACTCTGTCATCCAGGCTGGAGTGCGGTGGCCACTCCTGGCCACCACAGCCTCGACCTGCTGGGCTCTGGCAATCCTTCCGCCTCAGCCTTCCAAGTAGCTGGAATTACAGGCACGCGTTACCATGCCCGGCTAAATTTTTGATTTATTGTAGAGATGAGGTCTCGCTTGCCCAGGTGGGTCTCGAACCCGCGAGCTCAGGCAATCCACTCACCTCAGCCTCCCAAGGCGCGGGATTACAGGCTGAGCCACCAAGCCCGGCTGAAGAATTCTTGGAGAAAGAATTCTTGGAGAAATTCTTGATTTTAGGGCTATATGAGATGAACCTGGAATTTATGCCCCCAAATAAGGAAATACGCAAAGAATGTTGGGAACATATCCAAGGGATGCAGAAACCAACTTGAAGCAATTCTCAATGACCAGATCTAGGATAGTTTGAGTACCAAATTAGTAATACTGATGGTAATCCATTGAATATAATAAAAGGTCACAAACCCATGGTGGCATACATACACACATAAATAAGTGAATGGAGAGAAGCAGAAACTTTTCCTTATAGAAGAATGCCAACTAATAAAGATAGAAGGAATAATGAAATTTTTAAAAAGTCATTCATTGGCAGCCATCATTGTAATAATTAATTCATCCAGAAACTTCAATGGAAGCTAAAACTAGTGGGTTAAGTTTTGGTTAGAAATGGAATAGTTTCATAGTCTCAAAATACAAAATACTAGTTCATTAAAAAAGAAAAAGGAGAACTTTACAAGGGAAATGCTCAGCAGACCCACCATTAATCAAGTCAATGTGAGCATATCTAGCCATGGGACAAATGAAAATCAAACAGCACCCAGTAGGATGCAATGAGAAGACCTCAGCATCACTTCCACGATATTACTGCCAAAAATAAAATTGTGAGGGACTAGCCAACAAACCAAAATTCAGGAACAGCCTATAAAATTAACTGACTTGAAATCTTTAGAAAAAAAATCAAGTCCATTAAAATTGAGTAAAGATTGAGGAACTCCTTCAGATTGAAGGAGATTAATGAGACTAAGCAACTAAATGCAACACATAATCCTGTATTACATACTTTTGTTATAAAGGATTTATTTGGGACAACTGATATACTTTGTTGGGACAATTGACACAATTTGAATGGGCTCTGTAGATTAGATGTTAGAAATGTATCATTGTTAAACTCCCTGATTTTGATGGTTATGCGGGGAGAATGTCCTCTTTTGTAGCAATTACACACTGAAGTATTCAGAGGGTGAAGGAGCGTGTTACCCAGTTACTCTCAATGGGGGTGGAGGGAGTGTACGTTGTACTTTTTTTGCCATGTTTTCTCTAAGATTGAAATTATGTAAAAACATTGAAATGATAACGCTAGAGACTTAGCATGGAAATTTGAAGATCTATGTGTTATATATATGTATATATACATGCATATGTACATATATACATGTATACACACATATACATATTTACTATATATATGTTGAATGTTATGAATCTTGAAAATTTGAGAGTTAGTGCTTTATAGAGTGAACTACTATATTTTTAAAAAACTAGAGGGAAAAATCATTTTTAAAAGTTGGCAGACCTTCAGAACTTTCATAACTATACAAAAACTAATATTTTACTCAGCTAGAATATATTTTTGACTTTGAAGAGATGATCTTTACCTCGTTAGAAAGAAAAAATATTTATAATTCTTTTGTTACATAAAGTTGATCCATGAATAAGTGAACTCTCTCTTTTAGAGCTTTATGATTCTACCTGCACCCATGGGCTCAAGAATTCCAAACTGGTCATTTTTCAAAGTTGAATGTTTTACATTATAGATACTAGTGTATGTTTTAGTCAAGGATCTTTTCGTTGAAAGGAGCAGAAACTCAAACTGGCTGGAAAAAATGGTTAGATACAAAAGGCAATCTCATAGGTGAGAGTAGGAGGCCAAGGGGCTGCTGAAACTGAGAGGGAAAAATGGAAGGCAAGAACCAACATTGTTGCCACCTTATGCTCTCTCACTATAGAAACAAAGTTTCATCTCTCTGCTTCTCTTTGAAGGCCTGTAGACCAGAGTCTGGAGTTTTCATGTTGCCTCCAAGTCTACCCAAAAACAGTAGTCTTAACATCACTGTTTGTTTGACTTTATGGTTATGGATCCTCTGCCAACGGCTAACTGACCCAGACTTGTAGCATGGCAAATCAAAAGAAATTTGAGTGGGGTAAGGAGCTCAGCTGGCCCAAGTGGGATCAGATGCGCACTTTGCCTCCCATTAGTCATAGCCAGGGAGTGGGTCCAAGCAAGGCTGCCTGGGCCCTTTTATTCTGCAAGTTACTGTGGATGAAGAAAGGCTCTTTTAAAAAAGAGGGTCGTGGAAGAGAGAGACAAATATATTTTCTAAATACTCTAGAGAACATTTTTTCCTTTTCAATAAAAAAATCTGCCTTTCTTTCTTTCTTTCTTTCTTTCTTTCCTTCCTTCCTTCCTTCCTTCCTTCCTTCCTTCCTTCCTTCCTTCCTTCCTTCTCTCTCTCTCTCTCTTTTTTGAGTCAGAGTCTCACTGACACACAGACTGGAGTGTAGAGTCACACTGCTCATGGCCACCATAGCCTCAACCTGCTGGGCTCTAGTGATCCTTCTATTTCAGTCTTCCAAGTAGCTAGAACCACAGGCATGCATCACCACACCTGGCTAATTGTTTTATTTTTTGTAGAGAAGCAGTCTTGCCAATTTCCCTAGGCTGATCTTGAACCCCCAGGGCTCAGGCAATCCTCTCACCTCTGCCTTCCAAAGTGCTGAGATTACAGGTGTGAGCCACCATGCCTGGCTTATATGACTGCATTGAAGTATATGTAGGTAGATGGGGGAAAGGAAAAATGGCAAAAGTTGAGGCAAAAGGAGAAATCAGGGTCTCTGTCAGGAAGACACCTTGCAAGGCAGACAGAGACTGATGCAGGAATCGGGGCACTGAGGAAGATAGTGAAAAGGTCACCCACTGCTCAGAAGTCAGGATCTTCTCCCTGGATAAACTGGATGCTCCTCCCTGGATAAACTGTGTCTTTTGGATTTCTAGATGGAAAAAGTAACTGATGAAACAGAATAAATAACACAGCTGGTGAATTTCCATCCCCCACCTCCAACCTAACAGTGAAAATAGAAATATTCCACTATTCATCTCTCTCCCTGTACCCTCAGCAATTTGGGAGACGGAGGCAGAAGGATTGCTTGAGCCCAGAAGTTCAAGACAAGTCTGGGCAACATAGTGAGACTTCATATCTACAAAAAATCAAAAACAAACAAAAAATTAGCTGGGCATAATGGCACATGCCTGTAGTTCCAGCTACTTAGGAGCTGAGGTGGGAAGATCACTTGAACCCAGAAGGTCAAGGCTGTGGTGAGCTATGCACTCCAGCCTGGTGGCAGAGAGAGACTCCAACTCAATAAAAAAGGAAGAGAGAGAGAGAGAAAGAGAGAGAGAGAGAGAGAATAATTTTTTAAAAAACAAATATTCGAATACCTCATCTTTAAAATAGAGACAATAATAATAGTTGCTATTTCATAAACTTGCCATAAGTATCAAATGAGTTAATACATGCAAAATTTCTGTAACAGTGCTTGGTACAAAGTCAACACCATCTAAATGTTTGCTATTATAGCTTTGTCATTATTACCTTGGTAGTTTCCATAAAGTGTCCCTCAAACATTTGCTTTTTTATCATATATGATACAACCAGGCGCTGTCTTATCTGGAGTCTTTACCCAGGCACACAACATTTTATTAACACAGGACAGATCAACGGAAGTTGACTTCATGGGAAATAGCATTGTCTACAATTTCATCCATTTTTTACAACTACAGTATACATTTCCTTCCTTTTTTTGTAGGTTGTGTTGATAACAGAAAAAAAGAAATGTTCTCAGACTTCTCAACATTTAATTTAATGGCACTAATAAGGGGAGTCCTAAAAACTTTTAATACAACACAATAAAATAATGAACTATACCACATAGTTCAGGTACAAGATGATGTTTTAGAAGCAAATATGTACACTTTTTATCATTCTAAATATTGCATAAACATTGTGCTCTTTCATACAAGTTCACAACTAAAGGGACAAAGATGAGAAAAAATCAGACATGTTTAGATTCTGCAACTATCCATCATGCTTTAGAATTTTCTGCACCAAGACCTGCTAATCAGCTCTCACTGATCAGTTCTCATTAAGTAAAATGTAACAGGAAAATGTGAAGATGAGCCCTCTTTTGCGGTAACCAGGCCTGCAGAAAGAATTTTAAATCTTAACATTTGGGGTTGTTTATTAATGACAACAGCGTGATAAACAGTTCATTAATCCTATTTATCAAGCTGTGAAATAAGTCAAAATTGCCACAGGCAAGTAACAACATAAAGGGGCTTTAAAAAACAAAACAAGGAGATGTTTTATGGTTCTTTAATCTAAACCAGGTGTTTAAACTTTTTATGTAAACGGTGAAATAGTAAATATCTCAGGCCTTCCCAGCCATCACGACTCTATCAAAACTGCTCAACTCTGCCTCTGGGATGTCAAAGTTGCCAAGGACAATATGTCAACAAATGGGCCTGAATGTGTTCAAATAAAACTTTATTTACACATGCTACAACATGGAGGAATCGTAAAACATTATGCTAAGTTAAATAAACTAGACACGAAAGGACAGCTCTGGTATCATTCCATCTATGGGAGATATCTAGAGTTGGCAAAGAGATGGAAAGTAGAGTGGTGGTTGCCAGAGTCTGGAGAGGGGGAATAGGGAGTTATTGTTTAATAGGCTTAGAGTTGCTGTTTGGGATGATGAGAAAGTGCTGAAACTGAATGGTGGTGATGGTTGCATAATACTGTGAATATACTTAATACCACTAAACTGAATACTTTTTTTTTTTTTTATTGAGTTGGAGTCTCACTCTGTTGCCCAGGCTGGATTACACTGGCACAGGCAATCATTCTGCCTCAGCCTTCCAAGTAGCTGGAACTATAGGCACGTGCTACCACGCCCAGCTAAATTTTTGATTTACTGTAGAGACAAGGTCTCACCAAGTTGCCCAGGCTGGTCTCGAACCCCTGAGCTCAGGCAACCCTCTCACCTTGGCCTCCCAAAGTGCTGGGATTACAGGCTTGAGCCACTGCGCCCAGCTAAACTGTATACTTAAAAATAGTTAAGCTATTTTTTAAGGTCGAGGCTGCAGTGGCTGTGGCACACTCATTACACTCCATCCTGGGTGACAGTGAGACTCTGACTCAAAAAATAACAAAAAGACCCTACATTTTCAACTATTTTAATTTGCTTATATTAAAATTTTTTTTAATGTTTGATAAAGCCAGATGTGGTGGCTCACACCTGTAATTGCAGCACTTTGGGAGGTGGAGGAGAGGATTACCTGAGCTCAAAGATTTGAGACCAGTCTGAACAACATGGTGAGACCTTGTTTCCACAAAAAATTAAAAAGTCAGCCAGACATGCTGGCACATGCCTGTAGTTCCAGCTACTTGGAAGGCTAAGGTCTGGAAGGATCACCTGAGCCCAGCAGGTCAAAGCTGCGGTGGCCATGAGCGTGTCACTGCACTCCAGCCTGGGCAACAGAGTAAGACTCTGACTCAAAAAAAACAAAAAAACTAAGATTGAAAACAACTTATTGGACATTGTAAGGGTAACTACTGTATTGTTTTCAAATAAAAGATGAATATATTTTTGTTCAAAACTACATTTTCTTTAACTATGTTTCATTTGCATATATTAAAACTTTTGTTAAAATGTTTGATAGGTTGAACACTCAGAAGCAGCACTTTGATAGTCTACTTTAGCCATAAATCAATTGTAGTCTCTGTGTAGTGCAAGTCCCAGGTATGAGGGGGAAGACAGGGAACAATGATGCCTGAGAATTTATAGTCACCAAAATGATTAGGTTACAACACTCATTTCTAAACACATGAAGTATTTACAGATCACTTGAAAAATCGCTCCAGTTTTCAGGATGTGACCTGTTGACCTTTGAAATGGAAGCAAGTGAATTTGCCATCAGGATCCTTCTTTCATTTTGAAGTTTAATATAGTATCACTGGCTCTCCAATATCCATGGTGCCAATTGCCACTGAGTCTTATATCTTGGGTCTCCTCTCCCTTGTTAGAAAAGTATAGTGATGAATTAGGTGAGGTCACTTTGAGCACAGAAAGCCCCATGTGATTATGTAGTGTTTCCAGCACAATCTACAATGCCCTGACACTGAGTATCAGGACAACAATAAGTAAGAGCAAAAAGCTTGTCAGAGAAGTTTGAAAATGCAACCACAGGTAAAGTGCAAAGGCGTGGTGTGACTGTGAATACTCAGAAATCAGAATGTTGAGATGGAGAATAACACAGCTTCTCCTGATCATCTCTAGGTGGTCTTTGTATGAGGCTCTTTAAAAATATATATATATATATGTAAAATCAAATAAAATTTTAAAAAACAGGTGTCCTGTACATAAAGTGAAATACTTCTCTTCTGAGAGAAGCATTCATGGAAGAGTTGCTTCCAACCTCAACGGGATATGGATAATTGTTAGGATTTCATAAATAACTTATTTTCGAAAGCTGACTTACAATTCTACAACCTGACAGTATTTGATTAGCTGCACTAATTGAACTTCACATAAATGTAACCTCCAATTTGCCTATTGAAAATTGAAGGCCAGCCAGGTGTGATGGCTCATGCCTGTAATCCCAGCACTTTGGAAGGCAGATGCAAGAGAATTGCCTGACCGGGCTCGGTGGCTCAGCCTGTAATCCCAGTGCTTTGGGAGGCCAAGGTGAGTGGATTGCCTGAGCCCACGTGTTCAAGACCCGCCTGGGCAACTTGGTGCAACCTCATCTCTACAATAAAATCAAAAAATTAGCCGGGCATGATGGCATGCGCCTACGTTCCAGCTACTTGGAAGGCTAAGGCGGAAGGATCGTTGGAACCCAGCAGGTCGAAGCTGTGGGTGACAGAGTGAGAGTTCAACTCAAAAAAAAAAAGAGAATTGCCTGAGTCCAGGGGTTCAAGACCAGCCTGGGCAACATGGTGAGACCTTGTATCTACAATAAATCAAAAAAATTAACTCAGCGTAGTGGTGTGCGCCTTTGGTTCCAGCTACTCGGAAGGTTGAGGCAGAAGGATTACCTGAATCCAGCAGGTCAAGGCTGTGGTGGCCATAATTGTGCCATGGACTCCAGCCTGGGCAACAGAGTAAGACTCCAACTCAAAAAAAAAAAAAAAATGAAAAAAGAAAAAGAAAACTGAAGGCCACCCTCTCAATACTTTCCCTTCATGACTATGTCTTTACAGGGCCATAAACTCCTGCTTAGCTTTCTAAAGTTAACTAAACTAAGATTGAAAACAATTTATTAAATCGGGCTTGGTGGCTCAGCCTGTAATCCCGTGCCTTTGGGAGGCTGAGGTGAATGGACTGCCTGAGCCCGTGGGTTCGAGACCCGCCTGGGCAACTTG
>CAUYQG010190680.1:0-20793 GCA_963574415.1 Tarsius wallacei | reverse complement strand
CTTGTGGTCTTCATTACAAATGTATAAAAGCTATTTTGGCATGTTCACACTCTATGAAAAATATATTTCTATGCTTACAAAATAAGTTTGTAGCTTCCAAACGCTTCTGAAGTTCTAAACATATTCAAAAAAGGTGGTATATTGGTAGTGTTTCTTTGTTTGTTTCAGTTCAAAGGAAAAAGAAACTAGTCTTGTGTTTGACTTATATAATAAGCTATACCTAATAAAAATAGTCAGATGTGTAGGTGCAATAGTGTGGTAATGACCTCATTAGTACAATTAGGATAAGAAAAAACATAAAACCTTAAAATTTTTTAAAATGGCATTAAATGACAGTTGCACCAAACGTGTTAATGTTATAAAAATAAATTCCTTTAGAAAAAAATAATATTATATATTGTAATAGTTAAATATTGTTTGAAGTAACCTAATTAATTATTAAAAATTTAGTATATAAGTGAGACATTCATTATTGTTTCATTGTATTTTATTTTTAGGACATATTATTCTTCATTCAAAAATGTTTTAATGTATTGATCTCCTGATTGTGTTAATTTATGTTTAAACTATCACATACAAGTTAGCCAATAATTTAGATTAATATACTTTGAATAGAACAACTTATTTCAAAATGCTTGTCAATCTTAAAAGAATAAAGCAAATCCATGTGTCACTTAAGTTATTTTTAGACTGAATCTTTGATTTTGTAAGCCAGACAATTTTTAATACTTCTCCTAGAACGTTTTAATATCTTGGGGTTTCCATTTTCTAAATTACACTACTTGGATTTTAAAGAATTCACTAAAATTAAAGAAAAAACGCTTACAATATAAAAAAGTGACATTGAATAATATAAAATATGTGTAGGAAAATAAAAGAGAGATAAATCAATTAAAAGGACAAAATAGCAACCTCTTTTCTTTTCTGTGAGATATCCTAATTAGTATTGATTAGGAAAAATAAAAATCTGTGGTATGCGTAGGAGTAGAAAAGGGAGATTTCTTTGTTTCTGGAGATTTCTTTGTTTCTTCATTCAAAATTGAAAGGATAGAAAAAACTGAGGCAAACTCATACATGGAACTTGGAACTTGGAATTCTACTCCATAGTAGGGTTGATGGAACCAGAAGAGATTGGAGGCTACGCTGAGATGAGTAAGATAAAGAAAACATTCTCCATATCTCTTCTCTTAAGTACTTCAGTCATTTACAGCAGGATCTGAAAATAGAACTTAATGTCCTAATGTTCAAATCTTTATATCGCAAACCTGTCACATTTCTACCAGTAGAGTGATGTAGCTAGAGAGTCTGATATGTGGATTGGCCAGTCATTTTTCTCTTCAGATTTCACTTGTTTATCCTGCAACTCATTGAAGTCTTGGGAGAGAACATGATGCTGATTTAAAGTCTTCAAAAAGAAATACATAGGTGTGCCAGCAACTGTTAGTAAGTCTGCTGGTTCTCCACAAATAAGACTCCATTTGAGTAACTTCAAACTGTGTTGATAATAGTGTGAGAAATGTTATTTGACATCCATAATATTAAAAAAAAAAACCACAGCTTTCCCTGTCTTTTCTCTCTCCCATTTATTTATTCATATTTCTCCCATTAAAGTAATACTGAATTTATTGTTTGTTTCTCAAGTCCACTTTTTATCTCTTTGGACCAAGATTGGTATGAAGACTAAACTTGACACTAAATAGTAAATATTCTTTGACTTGGTTAATAATCATACTAGAATGATAGAGTCCACTAGAAATGTTGGCGCATTTATTTGAGAAGTACAGTGACCTGAACGTGGAAAGAAAAAGAAGTGACTAATTAACAGAATTGATAGCAACAGTCTTGCTGTATGTGTCAACATTTACAAAACTTTTCTCCTTTTCACTATCCCACAATATACAATTATTGATTGGTCAACTAAATAACATCAGCTCTAATATCTACGTGAGATTTTTTTTTTTTTATGTCTTGCTAGCATTTCAGATAGCTTCTATTTTGAATTCTATCCCTTACCAACTGAGTGAAGGTGGAGGAGAGAAGAATCAGAGCATGGCCTGGGTGAGACATTTGGTCTACCTTAGTTTCCTAATATATATAATGGTGATTTTACTACACAGAAAGCAACACAGAGGCAAAAAACTTCAGTATTAGGATGAAAGTACTTATAACTAGTAGAAAATAGAATGCACTGTGGAGAAAAACTTCTGACATGTAGATACAGTTTTAAATTTAGAAATAAAAAAGCAGTCACAAAGCAACATATCAACAAAAAACTATAAAAAGTCTATTTCAAAAAAATTACCAAAAGTATTCCCAGAAACTGTGACAACCTAACAAAGTCTTAATTAATATAGAAAAGTTACACAAATCAATAAGAAAATATTAAGAATTAAAACATATAATGGAAAAAGACCAGAACAAACCACTTGCAAGGAAGAAATACTAGGAAGTTATCAAGCATATGGAAATAACAATTTTTATCTCGATAGTAATCAAATAAATGAAGATAATCTAAGTTAAAATTCATCCCCATAACTGGTAAATATTAAATATATGTATAATTTGAATATATATCTTGTATATGATATTTTACATCATGTATAATATCACCATTTTAAGCATGTAAAGACATACATACATAACTAATAACTAAAACTGGGATGTGTGAAAGAATGCCAAGCTGTATTTTCTAAAACGTTATTGGTCATGATGGAATTTCAAAGAATTAAACCTAAATGCATTAATATGCTTTTTGTCATATTATTAACAACAGTGAAATACAATAAACAATTTATTTGTTCAACTGAAGAGGAATGCTTAAAATAAACCAGTATGTATTATGTTGCTATCAAAATTATGTCATGAATATTGTATAGAAAGAAGGAGAAAAATTGAGAAAATTATTATTAATTGCATATTTTATCTATGGTATGTTTTAAATAATTTTGTGTGTGTGTCAGGCACAAAATCTTGGAAACTACTTTGACATCTTGCTGTTTTCTTCAAACCGTATCCAGTCATAAGGTCATCAATCTCACTCTACTTTCAAACTATGTCAAGAATCTGACAACTTGTCCCATCTCTCCTGCTACTACCAAGCCATGTAATCCAATCTCTTGTCTGCTGCTTTATCAGTAGTGTAGTCTCAATTCCACAGGTCCAACCACAGGCCACTTCTGCAGATCTCATTATTCCTAATCTTTCAATCCTTCATTTTCTAAACATCAGACTAAGTCATGCCAGAATCCAGTTCCTTATGGTTAGTTGTGGCTAGATGTCCATTTGAAGACCCTTTATTGTGACCTATTATCAAAGGCTCTGTCTGTACAAGGACATAATGGCACCTCAGAAACTGTTTTTCACATATGTATACATTTCTGCTGCAGATCAGTGAGTCTCATCATCCATGAGTATGTATATATCTCTAATCTGAGTTACAGTTCTTTCCTCACAAAATAGATGACCAAGTGCACAGTTTATAACTTGGACTTTGAAAGAAATTCATCACACCAGAGCAGTTTAGAGAGCCATCTCTGGGTAGTACTATAATGTACTATCCATTTTAAGCTTGCACCCACACACCAGGCCAACATATTTGTCAACCAAACTTGGCCATTGTCCTTTTCCATCAGCTGGCTATATAGTTCTCCACTGTGATATAGGTGTAAGGTGAGGGAACAGCCTGTGTAGCAGAGGTTGATGTAATGAAGTTCTAGACCACTAGCATATGTACCTTTCTTTTACCCTCTGATCTTACTCTAAGGATATTGCTTGAATGTACCATTTCCAATTCAGGAAGAATTGCTGCTGATACTTTCAACTATAAAGCTTATTGGAATGGACAGAATAAAGTTCACTATGGTTGGTTGTGGCTGGATGTCCATTTGAAGACCCATTATTGTGATCTATTCTCAAAGGCTCTATCTGTACAAGGACATAATGGCACCTCAGAAACTGTTTTTCATATAATGTATACATTTCTGTTACAGATAGCATGGCCTGGCTCCCAAACCCTAGAGCTTTATATTTCACTTCCCTTAAATGAGCTTGCCTGAAATTCCATATGGTGTTCTTATCCAGGAGAAACAAGATACTTTCATGGGTTCAAAAAGTTCAGGAAAATCTGGGAATTCAAGATCTTTGCATGAGTCAACATGGATGTTCCCATTCAAGATCTCAAAAATCTGTTATTCTCAATCAGCCTTTTAACTTTGGCACAATAAACTGATTTAGGTAATAAATTCAACTGTTCCTGGTAAGTGTTGTCATTAAAACTAAATTAGCACCCCATCCTCAGATTTTTCTGAGCTCCAGCTCTGGGAGATGAGAGTTTTTTTATATGTTGTAATAGGGAGATTATGCTTTGGAACTTAGCTTTTCATCTATGATTTGGTTTTGTAATTTTTCACATACTTCCATTTTCTGTCTCTAGTATATTAATAACTTGAAGTGAGAGTTATATGATTTCATAATCCTTGTCATTATGAGATTCTTAGAAACTCTCAAATGGTTGAGATATTGTACCTACCAGAGTATTTCCTTGTTCCTGCATTTCTTCTCAGTTCACTATAGGTGAAAGTTTTCACATTTTTCTCATATAAGCATAAAAAATGATGTCAGGACATAATCAGTGGTCCCCATATATGGTTTACATGTGGACAGCATGTAATCTAGCTCCAAAATCTCATTCTAAATACATGAAGAACTCTTATAATTCAATAACTGCATGAAAATAAACTCAGTTTAAAATGGGTTCAAAACTCAGTTTAAAAGAACTACAAATGGCAAAATAGTACACAAAAAAATTATTAAACGTCATTAGTCACTAGGGAAATTCAAATCAAAACCACAGTGAGAAATTACTTCATTCTCACTAGAATGGTCAACAAAAAAAAAAACACAGAAAATAAGTGTTGGTGAGGAGGTAGAGAAACTTGGGCTCTCTCACACTGCTGATGGACATGTGAAATGGTGCAGCCACTGTGGGAAACAGTTTGGCAGTTCTTCAACAAGTTTAGATAGAATTAGCATATAACCTGGAATCTCACATCTAGTATATATCCAGAAGAATTGAAAGCAGATACTCAAACAAAAATTTGTTTATGAATGTTTATAACAAACTATTTATAATAGCCAAAAGGTAGAAATACCCAAATATCTATCAATGGAATAAAACAATAAACAAAATATGGTATATCTATGCAATGAATTATTATTCAGTTATAAAAAAAAGTGAAGTTTTAATACCTGCTATATAACACTGTACTAAGTCAAAGAAGATAGACAGAAAAGATCACATATTACATGATTCAGTTCATATAAACTATCCAGAACAGGTAGCCCATGCAGAGAGATTAGTGGTTGTTCAAGGCCAGGGCAGGGAGAGGGGGAAATGGGAGGTCACTGCTTAACAGATACAGGGTTACCTTTTAGGCAATAACAAAATTCTGGAACTAGATAGTGGGGATGGTTGCACAACATTATGAAGATACTTAATGCCACTGAATTATACACTTTAACATGGTTAAAATCATATGTTCTATGTTGGATATATTTTCCACGGTAAAAATATGTTTTTTTCTAAATATTGCTTTCAATGTGTCATCAATATTCTTACACCTCAGAAAATAGACTCTGATGCATAAATATACCTTCAAGGAGTTTATTGGAAAGAGCTACTGAGCACAACTGTATGGTAGTGAGAGATGCAGAACTGGGCAGAGGGAGAAGTTAAACTGCAATGCAGTTGCAAAGGAAGACTCAACCAATACTAGAAACAGCTGTGGAGCTGGGTGAGCCCTTACTAAATGCAGGTTGACCCCAGAAAGGGGAGTCAAACTTGAATGAAACTGCACACTACATCCAAAGGTGATTTTCTGGACAAAAACTCAGCTGTGAAACATCAGCATCCAACAGTGTCAATGACTGTGGAAATAAAAGTGCCTCAACCATGAAAAGGAGAATCTTACTGGTGCACTACTCTATTCATTGTAGCACTTAAGGTAGACATTCTTTTAACATCCTTATATCCTGACTTAATGATTTAAACAAATTTTCAACTGGAAGTCCACACTGACAGTTATTTCAATGAGCTTTCAATGTGAGCCCAACATCCCCTAGAATTCGTTTGTAATGAATGTAACTACCTTTCCAGTCCTTTTTTTTTTTTTTTTTGCCATTTCAATAATTCAAGTGCTTTGAAATAGTAATGTATATGTTACACTTAGATGATCTGCATGCCATGAATTTTCAGGACAACCCTGAATGTACATCATATTTCCCAAGATCTCCAAAACTTCTCTTCAAACTGTGTTAATATGTGACTATCCGATTAAATCCATATTTCCCTTCCTTCCTTCCTTCCTTCCTTCCTTCCTTCCTTCCTTCCTTCCTTCCTCCCTTCCTTCCCTCCTTCTTTCTGTTGGTATCTATGTTTCTTTTCAGTGTAGTCCTTTCAGACTAACAGGAGTCAGTATGCAAAGAGTTAAAAGTGTTTTGGAACATAAGTCCCATATTCTGAACCAATGATTGATGGGTGTTGGAATAGGAAGATTTCAACATTTTTGGCTTTGTTTAGGACATACTGAGACATAATAAATATACAGACTTATCCTACAAAATCAAGCTGAAGCCACCCTCTGTGAAATTAGGAGTAGAGTGAAGAATCAAGACAGAAAATGGGAGAGAATACATGAAGGACCTGATCTCACTCAGTCTCCCCTAACTCTTTTTTAATGAATCAATTGTATGTAGATCTCATCTCAGGTTCTACTGGGATTACAGGATTGAGCCACCACCCCCTGCCAACTTTTGTGATTATTTTAACATGGGCATGTCCCTGGGCAAGGAACTCACACCTAAAGTTATATATAAAACAATCTGCAATCCAAGTATAAACTCCTTGTAATTTGGTTAAAAACAATTTAATTTACTTAACTTCATCGCAATAGGTAGATTTCCTGATTTCTTCACGAACACCAAAAACATTTGATATGGCTTAAGATTGGCTACACAATAGACTGAAACAAAGGATGTGTGTGTGTATGTGTGCCTATGGGTGTGTGTAGGGGGATTTTTTTTTTTTTCTTGCTAGGATCAATGACTTTTATGGCTCAAAACAGCCACATGGATTATTTCTTTAAGTGTTGTGGTCAGGACTTTTTCTCCAATATTGTCCTCAAGAGCACCTTTATACCAGTGTTTGAGACCAATGTCCCCAGAGACATTGGTCAGGGGAAAGTCTGCTAAATGTGATAGGTGGCTGTCTCCTTCTTCAACTTCCAGAATGTGATGGGGTGGTCAATATGCAGTCAAGCACTAACAGATTATTTTGCTGAAGCCCAAACGTGGAAATTTAACTTCTGGCTGTGTAAGGAAAATAAACAGAGACAATGGCATTTTCACTCTCCTAAGCAGTTTATCCAGATCAATATGGGAAAGATTGCTGCTTTGCTGTGGCTGATCTGAGCCTTAATTAAGGATTTTGCTCTCTAAGGTTGACATCTAGCCACCTTCGTGAGTATTAGAGTATTGAGTTTCTCCTTCAAAAAATTTAGAGTTAAGACAAGATCAGCATGGCAAACACAACGGAGAATGATTTTTTAAAATCCATAAACTAGTTTTTGTTTAAGTTTTTCTAAAGTAGATTTAAGATCTGAGTAATAATATCCCTATGGTTTTCTTTGGCCTTATGAATAAAGTCCCAATATCCATAGCATAGCAAAGAAGGCCACTTTTAATCATGCTCTACCTTTTTATTTTCCCCTTCTGGCCACACTGTGTGTGTATGTATGTGTATGTGTATTAGTATCCACCTTTATCAAGCAGCTTCTTTGGCATTCCCCCTATGATATACTTTTCCCCATTTCTTTAACTAGCCTTCAAGGTTAGCTCAAGCATCATTTCCTCCAGGAAGCCTTCTTTCACTGTAGTCTCTTTTCATGCTCACTGTGGTGATTGTCTTCTATAATTTGGTTTGATGGAAACAATAGTGATATAATGTGAAATTCTTCATTGTCCAAACTCCACTGATTGGTTGAAAAAAAAAGAATTTTTTTTTTTGCTTAGGATACCCAACTCACAAAATTGTTAAATCGTTAAACCATGTAGGTGCTAAAGAAATATTTGTGGAATTATTGAGTGCATTTGATTATTCAAAATAAACACTATTTTGAGCTTATAAATACTCAATGACAAAAATAATGTGATATATGTTAGTGACTTTTACAAATGTATAAAATGAAATATGCGTTCTTCAGTAGGTCAATTAAATGGCCTGTTTAAGAAAGGTATTTCCTAGAAATATATACCTTGGAGCAGGACTTTTGAAAATGACTATATGAAAGCATTTCCAGGATTAAAAGAAAACAATATTTCTAGAAACCTCTTGTAGGGTTTTCATAATTATTAGTACTTGAAATGTTGTCTCAGTCTTTACAAAGATTGCATTAACATAAAATGTTGTGCTCTTTTGATTTAATATATTCTTTGAAGGGGAAAATATTCACCAGAACTAAGAGTTGGGATAGGAAATTATTACCTGCCAGGTGACAAACAGTACTTACATTGATGAGAAATATATTTTTAAAATGCAAATTACTGAATTTGAGTTGGCACTCAACCCTTTTAGAAAAAATTGTAAAATTCAAATTGAATATCCACTATTAAATAAATAGAGTTATATGAATTGCTTCAAATTGTTAATCCAAAATTAATGTGTTCTTTTTTGGAATGTTACCTGTTTTACATTTTATCAAATCATGTCCCCACATGATTCAGCACAATTACATTTCCTTAAACCAGAAAAAAGATGATTATATTGACTATTTATGATGATTCATTTGGAATACTGAGCTGAGGATCTAAGAAGAAAAACGATTTTTCTGATTACGGTTAGGCATTTTGTAAACTATAATTCAGCAGACCCCTTTGTCCTGAAGATTCTTTACCTGTTTGTTAGTCCCATAACACTTCATAGAGCGATTCTGTTATTTATTATACCTTCATAACACAGAAATTCAAATACAAACTAAACTTAAAGATGTGTGTTCCTGAAGATATTGAATTCTATAAAAATAAACAATAACAAACTTCCATACTGGGAATCGGTCTCCACATTTTTGCACAACTTATTTTCCTCATATTTCTCCACATTCAAAATAAGTGGAAATATTGTTATTTATCAGGAAACTTCATGGACCACTGATTATCAGAAATATTCAACACCTTAAAATAACTCTTTGTTCTGAAAAAAAGCAATTCTTTTGTGCATCCATCAATTGAAATTGTTTATAATGTTGCTTCCTCTGCTCAAAATCCTTCAGTGGATTGTCATTGAATAGCCTAACTCCTTACTATGACCTATGAAATTTCGTAAAACCTAGCCTCTGTCTCCTGTCCTACATAATATTCACCACTCACTCTGCTCTGTCCTTTTTTTCTCCCTGCAGATATACTAAGCTCTTCCTTACCTCAGGACTTTTGCACACACTGTTCTATATTTCCCTCTGCATGTTAATGAGTTGGCTCCTTCTCAACCTTCTTATCCTAATGTAAATGTCATTTCAGAGAGGCTGTCATAAACATTTTTTTAATAAAAAACTCTTCTCCAATTAATAACCTCCCATTTTCTTCATTTCAGCTCCATGTCATTCCCTTCATGGGAATGTCTTCATTAATAATTACTGTATTATTAATCTGTTAACATTTAAAATGTGTTTTAAACACTTGGAAAAAGGTCTACCATCATTAGAAAGCAAGTTCACTAAGTCAAAACTGTACTGATCTTTTCTGCATTAAAACCTCAAAGTATCTGACCCTCAATATACATTTGATGTTTGAATAAGTGAGTATGTTTTGTCCCTGAATCAACTTTTTCCGCTGTTTTATTTCCCTGTAGTTGTTTAAAGAACCACCTGAAGTCTGATGGCTTAAAACAACAATAAGGGTTGATTGTTTATTACATTTTCTGCAGGTCAGAAATGTGAGAGTTTGGATAGGTGGTTTTTGCTTGGAATCTCTCATGAGGTTATAGTCAGATGTTGTCTGGGCTGCAGTGACCTACAGGCTTTACTGGGACTGGAGATTTACTTTCATAATGGCTTTCTCACTGGTGAGGCAGTGCTGGCTTATGGCAAGAGCCACAGTTCCTCTTCACAGGGAACTGCTTCAGTGTCCTCATGGCATGGCGGCTGGCTGGATTCTTCCAAAAGGAGTAATATTCAAGAGACCAGGGTAGAAGTGGTGAAGCCGTTCAAGACCTAGCCTCGTATGTTGCACACTATTACTAGTATCAGTTTATTTTTCACCAGCCCAACACTAATAAAATGAGTGAGGACACTACTCAAGAGCATGTACACCAAGAAACAAGAATTATCAGAGACCTTTTTGAGGGCTGGTTACCACAGTGGCCTTAATGTCTTTCTGGTGATCAAAGTTCTGAACCTCCTCTTGTCTCTTCCTCTTTTATCTCAAGACCTATTACCTATCTTCCCCCGCCCACCCTCACATCTGTTTTTTACTCCTTGTGCTGCACAATCCTGATGTATTTTCATACCTTGCTTAACATTCTTTATTTGGTCAGATATTACCAGACCAAAAAGTCCATCAATTATCTTTAACATTAAGCATGACCAAATAAGCCCAACCTCCCACTCTTCCTTCTCTCTCTTTCTCTCTCTCTCTTTCTCCCACCACCCCCCACACAGCCCTAACTAGATACTGCCTGACTTGCTTTAGCTAAACAGTTTCAGAAAGTGGATTTTAAATTTAATTCTAAGTAAGTGAGAAAAATCATAGGCCAGGATTATAAAGTTTGTCAACAACATAAAAGAAAGTATTCAGGTGTGCATGGTCTAATTATTAGCACATAAATATTTATTTTCCTTAAAAACAAAACAGCTTCCTTTCCATCTACCTTTCCTTGATCTCTAGCTATTATTAAATACTCAGTCATTAGCTTCTTAATGGCAAACTTTCTTATTTTCCATCAATTTTCTCAAAGGGTGAGGCAACTTATTTTAGCCAAGTTTAAAATTCATTTAAGATTCATGTATTCCGAGTTCTAGACAAAACACTAACCTTTTGGTGTTTGGCCTTAACTTTGTCAAACATAACTTCCTGCCTAAAAAAAAGTTTTAAATGTTAATTAAAAACACTCAAAGAATCTTAGTCAAAAAATAGTCCTGAACTTAGACCTGTTCTCGCCTACAAAATGATGAGTTACAGTAAGAAGCATATGGATTAAATGTCTCTGCAAACTTAATGTGAATTTAAAAATTAGTCAGCATTTGGAAAACATATCTGCATTGTGTTGAATTAACTAGTAAAAATGTTTGTGTGTAATCTAATATAAACTGCAGTCAGTTTTAATTTCTGAGATCAAAATTAGGAACATGTGCCCATATTATAATCACAAATATCCAGATTTTTTCACCAGGAGTTCAAAAGTTTAATGGGAACCAAAGGAAACTTATAGTCAGATGAGACAGTTGGTGTTAGTGACAATGACTTTAATGTCATTTTTAATCTTCACCACCTCAGAAAGTTAACACTGAATACCAACAGAAGGTCTGGATTATTAGTTCTTGGGATTGTAGAGATGACTGAAAATGTAGAACATTTGGTCTTCTATGGGAACATGAATCCATATATCATTATAATTTTCATTATTTATAATTTACACTCTGTCTTCTTCAAAAAGAGTTTTAAATTGACTCACAATAAAATATATGTGCAACTGTACTCAATTAAGCCAATAGAATTAGCAAGAACACCTGTTTTTCTGATATTTGAACATTTTTTTCAAGCATTTATTAAACATTGATTGTCATCGTACTTTTTCTGGTTTTGTGTGTGTGTGTGTGTGTGTGTGTGTGTGTGTGTGTTGAGTCTCACTCTGTCGCCCAGGCTGGAGTGCAGTGGCATGCTCACGGACCTTTGCACACACCCCAGTGTCAACCTGCTGGGCTCAGGCGATCCTTCTACCTCAGCCTTCCAAGTAGCCGGAACTACGGGCACGTGCTGCCATGCCCAGTTTTTTTGTTTGTTTGCTTTTTTTTTTTATTTTATTTATTGTAGAGATGAGGTCTCACGAGGTTGCCCAAGCTGTTCTCAAACCCATGGGCTCAAGCAATCCACTCACCTAGGCTTCCCAAAGTGCTGGAATTACAGGCTTGAGCCACCACGCCTGGCCGTTTTCCTATTTCTACACAGTACCCTGCTGTGCACTAAGGGTGGAGGAGGAGAGTATATACACGACAAAGCTCCTGCCTTTTTAAAACATATTATTTTAGAGATAAACAAACAGTAGATATACAGATTATGTTTGTACTGCATGTCACTACTTTATATAACAAGATGCCATAAGTTTTATCTCAATATGAGAGGTAATAGAGTTTTAAATAACAATATTCCCCTAGAAGAGAAAATAAAACAAATACATTTTCTCAGAGCTCAGTATAATTTGACTCTACACTCATTTTTCATCTGCAACAAATCATTAGAGTTCTGCAGTGATTGGTACCTCCTCTTTGAATAAATATCGTTTTTTCAAAGGATGCTCAAGAGAGATTAGAGATCAATATGGATTCATTTTTGTCTTATAATGGGAAATACAGGCCCTATGCAGCGATCACATGCCAAGACAGAATCGAGAGATCACAGACCTTGTCTTTTACCTATCACCCTTGCTCTTTTATGCACATGTAAATTTCAAGTCTTCCTCATTCTTCTGACAGGTGCACTAAAGACACTTGAATTATTTACACTGTTACTAATGTAAAATAGTATGCATTTAGCAACTGAGACAATTTTTTTTTTTTGCAGGGAAACCTGACTTTAAAATACCATGGCAGCACAGGATTAGCAAATCTAAGCAGAGGTGTAAGAATTAATCTCACTCAAGGTATTATTGCTGGCATATGTAGAAGAGGGATAAGAAATGAATTCATGACAGTTAATTCTTCCATGACTATCTTAACTTTTTGCTTCACGTAGCTATCTCCAATTCTTTTTTTCCTTCTCTTTCCTTTTAACACATTTAATTGTTATGTTTTATTTAATGGCCGCAGTTAGTGTAGTACAAGGTAACTCCTATAAGCCATTGGTCTGACTCCACAGTATCTACTGAACACCATGCTAGTGAGTTTCCACTGAGACAGATTTCATTCATAACCTCTGCACTCAACCCATTCCTTCTCTCAATTCTCCCTATCTCCATCTTTATTATTTATTTTCCAATTTTCAGTCTTGCCTTGAAGTTGGTGCCGAAAGTATTTTTCATGATTTTTAAGAACACAAACTCGACACTTTTAGAAGACAACAAAATGCTGCTTCTCCTATCCATGGGTAATTATCCCCTTCATTTGATCCAAACTAAAGGTTCTTAATTCTAACACTGCTGCCATATTACAACAGACAAAATCATAGAATATTGACAGGAAAAAAAAACACAGTTCACAGAGATCTAAGTAGAGGAAAATCGAGGAACTACTTTGAATGGCAATTCAAGTTGTGAATACAGATTAAAACAAAGTTTTTTCATTCTGATTGGGCTACAACTGTGGTTTTCATAATCTCTCTTTCATCAAAAAGTTAATCTGACTCCATCTGCTGCAATATCAGCAAAGAATAAAGTTGTTGCCCATCTCTTGGCTACTATTTTAATTTTATTCAAGCCATTTTATATTTCTAAGTAAGTAAGAGGTGATGTTTAAGGGAAAACTACTATGGATTTGTATTTGTTAAAAGGAAACAAATCCTCACATTCTGAAATGGCATAGAGTCTGCCCTTCAAAGGACCAGGTTTAAGGCATGCTATATATATTTACTTCAAGCTTTTGGATTTTATGTTGTTCTTATTATTTTAAATTTGTTTGTTCTTCTATTTGACTGGACATTTTCATGTTATTACAAGCACTTTAAAACTAAAATTATCATAGACAATTGTATTTACCATGTTTCCAACATGGAAATGTGCTATTTTTATTTAAATTCCTAGCAAGTCTATATGGACAAAAATGGACAACTGTTTATTAATGAACACCACTCCCACCAATCCCCAATGAGAATAATAATTTTAAAAAGATTTTAGTGTTTCATATCTAGTATAAGCATTTTGTGTATGTCTAAAAGAAATTATCAAAAGACACCTATTTACCCTTATATACTGTTACCCACATAATATGTGAGGATATTGATATGTAAGTTCTTTGAAGGCAGGGACCAAATCATCCTTCCTTCCCTGAGTGTACCTAATAGGGGAAAACACCTATCATTGTCTATCCATGTGCCCTTACTGTAGTAGCCATGAACTTCATCAACTCCTTACTACAGGAGACGTACTTCATCTGTATATCATTTAAAATTTGTAGAGACAAAGAAACTGCCTTGATTTCTCTGAGATCACATTGATTCTAATCTTAAGATTCCAGGGCATATCTTCCCATCATATTCTCTCCTAACAATAAGATAGAAAAACACAGGACCAACAGGATTATTAAAGACCATCTCCAAGATTTCCCTCACTTGATTCCCAGCTTATTCTCATTTCATGTTCATTTCCATTTAGTGTCCAGTAACCACCACCACAACCTACTGACCATCTTCTACCCTGACTTAGATTTCTTGCTTGTACTTTGCCTTCTTGGTTCTAACCTTACTTTTTTTTTTTTTTTTTAGGCCTTTGAACTCTAATTGAATCTTTTATATTACTGTTCCAGACAAACTTGATAGAATACTTCGTTATATTTCCCTCTTTGGCCCCAACTGATGTCTCTGGCTTAGAAATATAGTTTAATCACAGGTAAAGGCTGAAATACATCCATGACAACTCATAGAAGGATCCCTGGTAGATCTCTGGTTATTTGCTTTTAAAAATTAAACTTAATATATATTTTGTCCAGACAAAATTTTGCCATAGTTTATTCATACAATTTCCTAATAATATTGTTAAAGGTGAAACTGTTAGCCAACCATTTTGCTCCTTTAGTCTTAATGGTGAAGAGAGTTCCATGAGGCTATTTTGTCCTTCTTCTAAAACCATCACTTCCTTACTACAGTGAAAACAATACCACATATGTGCATATCTATACATCTAGTGCAGGAGCAAGCAATTATAATAGTAACTTTTTACAATTAAAATTTGACACATAGAGGAAAATTCCAATAACAGAAAGCAGCACAACATTATAAAATCAAGTTAGGTTTTTATTTAAATGGGCCTGACTCAAATTCATCTCTATCACTAAGTAACATTAAGGACTGTATCAACTGATCTTCTGAGGCTTGGTTCATCAGCAATCCAAGAAAAATCATGCTTACTTCATAAAGTTTCTGTTAATAACAAATTATATAATGGTATAAACTAAAGAAAAACGAGTCTGTCACATGGTTTGTGCTTAATAGATGTTAGTATTTATAACCATAAACCATAGTGATAACAGCAGCTGAAGCTCAGAAACCTCTATAGGTCAGACACTTTTCTAAGTGTTTTAATCCTTGCAGCAAGGCTATGTGGTAGATACTATCATTCCTGCAGGAGAAATCTGGGGCACTGACAGGTTAGACAATTTGCCCAATCAAGGTAACATGGTAAAAAATCGATAGAGACAGGATTCAAAGCCAGGCAGTCTGGCTCCAGAGCCCTTTTCTTGTTACTATGACTCAGCGTTGCTCCTCATGTTTGGAAAGTTAGCAAACATGGGAAATGGGAAAGTCCAAAGACAAGTGTTTGTAACAGGTCCTGAAACTTGGCAGAATTATATGGAATCACCGAGTCTTGCTGAATTTCAATTATTTTTAACAGTTTTAGCAATTGCAAGCTGAAAGTGATGCTTATCCCTGAAGTATTGGCTTTTATAGGGACTATGCACTGTACTGTGTCACATTTATTTAAATGAAACAGATTAGCTCCTATCTAGCTCAATTAAATGCAGAAAATCCCCCAATTCTGGGTGTACAGTACCGATTTTAAAGTTATAGATTGAATAAACTGGAGGCTAATTGAAATTTATGGAAAAGAATTAGCAATGAATGATTAACTGAAAGTTTATTGAAAGTAACTAAAATTAATGGAAGCTATAGAGAGCTACAAGTATTAATTAAAATAATCAAAATAAATTGCATTTAATTGGGATTTAACTGGACACTACTAAAACCGAATAAAATTCAGTGGGAATGGATACAATAGTGTCTGCATAAATATTGGTATCACAAATCTTTATTTTAAAAAAATAAACCATTATCCCATAGAGATAATCTTCATGTCTTTCTAAATTCTTTTAAACATGTTTCCTGTAAATTTATGCATAAGAGGAAAAGTGCGGGTTTAACTGATAAAAAGTTTAAATCAGCTTTAATAGATTTGAAGTATTTTAAGATTCAAATTACTATAGGACTTGGAAAAAATATTCTGAATAATTCAGTTATAAACATTTCTTTTAAATGTATTACAACACCTTATGAGGCAAAATTCTAAAAGTAGACCATACTTACAATATTTTGACTTTACATCTTCTTTCTTATCCTATCATTTTTTTGCCACCACCGATAAAACTTAACTTCTAGAATTCTAGAACTATCCTTATCCCAAAAAATCCAAATCTCTCCCAGTAGCCTTAATTAGATTAACAGATATTTGATCAAAGCAAGGAACCATTTGACAATAATTAAATCTCATAGAGTCTGTAGCCTTATGAACTTAAAAGATTTTAGGCTAAGATATCAGGTAGATCTTTCTAATCTTGGATCTGTTACAATCTAGCTGTATGGCATTGGATGACTTACATTGTATGTCCTTGTTTAACATTTCAAATATGTATGCTTTCTCTCAAGGTCAATGGTGAAGACTTTCTCCTCTGGAGATTTGAATAGAACCAAATTTGAAGAAAGACAAATTTGACTATATATCTTTCTTCCATAGTTCCACTTATATATATTTATGCAAGTACAAGGGCATTAGGCTCCGGTGATGGTGAACATGCCACTGCATTCTAGCCTAGACAACAGAGTGAGACTCCAACTCAAAAAAAAAAGTTTTATGATGATGTAAGCTTTTCCGAAAAAAAAATTGGAAGTTTTCTCTGCCTTGAATTGTGGATATGACATTAAGTTAAGCAATGTACAGCTCCTCTTGGAAGAAATATCATGCTTAATGGCATGATTATGCTACGGTAGAAAACTGGCTATACGATGTTAATTTTTTGGTTTTCAGATGATTTTATTTTGATTAGAAATTGTCTTAGTATAGATTCCATTGAAAGCAAAGCCTTAAGATAGAAATTTGGGTTCCCATAGACTTTTAAAAAATTTTTTCTTAGAATTGATCACAGGAACTTAGAGTGAAGGAGCAGAGAGAGTCAGACAAGAGCAGAGGGAAGGCTAATAATGTGTGTGTTGTGAAGTTGGTAGTTACTCTGAGCAATTGAATTAATTTTGGGAGGGTATCCACAGAATGTTACTTTCAAATTTTTCATAAAAACACGGTTGAAACTAAAGCCTGGATCCCATTGGTTGAGGGATGCCCTTGGGGAATTAAATTTTCTATATGTTCAGGTTTTGCCTGCTTGAGAACTATACAAGCTCCCATGGCTTCAGAGAAAGATCTAAGGCATCAAAAGTGAGATATGGCAGGTGCTTAGATGATATGTCATCCACATGTACACAGGACTGAATTTTAGCAGCAGATAACATGAAAGCTTTATGATTTTTGACATTTAAAATCAGGATTTTTATAAAATTTAATTTACAGCTTTTTTTGAAAACTAAAAAGTATAACAACACTATGCTTACATTAATATAATAATGGAAATGAGAATGATGATAATAATGTTGTTTATGTTATGTTATATAATAGTGATAATAATTATAACTAACCCTTATTATGTACCTACTCTACACCAGGTACTGTTTTAAGCACTTGACCTGCATTTATTATCTAACCCTTATAAATGAATTTTGTATTTCCCAACCTCAAAATATAAATTTCTCCTGTGCTTTCTATTTCTTTGAATATCTACTCCAATCTCCAGTTCTCTTGACTGAAAATCTTGGCTTCACCTTCAACTTTTCCTGAACCTCATGTGGGTAAAATTTGTTAGCTCTAGAATTCAATTGTATTCTGAGACTGAGCACTTCTTCTCTCCCTCTCCATTATCACCTTGGCTCTAGCAACCATCAACTGCAACTTGGTCTTCCTACCTTCCCAGTGCTTCTCCCCCACTCCCGTCCCCCTCCGCCCACACACATACACACAACCTAATTAGTCTATTCTCCCCAAAACAGCCACAGTCATAGAGAACTATTAAAAACTCAAGTCACATCATGTTCACTTTTCAGCTCAAGACTGTCCTCTAGCTCCCCATCTTTTTCAGAGTAAAAGATTTTGATTCTTGTGGTCACTCAAAAGACCCTCATGATCTTTTAATTTCACCTACAACACTTTCTTCCTCTGTTCTAGAGGCTCTGAATTCCATGATGCTTTCAAACACACTATGTTCATTCCAGTTTCAAGGTTTTTGCTGTAAATGTTGTTATTTATAATGCTTCTCCATCCTAATCTGCTGGATCCCTAACTTTATTCACTTATCTTCTCAAATGCTTCCTTCACAGGGAGAACAGTCAATATAAATACATCCTATGTAAAAATGAAAGTGCTCATTCAATTCTATAATACAAATAATGTATTATGATTGTAAATCCCTACTCATTTCTTTGCCCTTATTGTCTTTTCATAACTCACATTAGCTCCTGAAAAATTACATACTGCCATTTTTTTGAATGTATTGATTATATAACCCTCACTTGAAAGTGAATTGCAGAGAACTACAATTTTGTCTTTTCATCACTGCTGTGTCTGTAGAACTTAAAACAAAATCCCTCACATGCTAGGCATTGTATAAAAACCATTTTGAATGAATAAATTAGGAGGTAATTATGAGGCTCTATGAGATCAGTACTATTAGTTTCACAATTCACAAATATGGATATTGAGCCACAAATTAGATAAATATTATGTTTTGTTTAACCAAGGCCATATACTTAGTAAGTGGAGAGGTGGGTTAGCAGATACTAGATCTTAAGTTCTTAAACCATATGCTAAGTGTTGCCCCTTCAGATGAAACATTATACTCTCCAATTTGCCATAGCCCCCAGGAAACACACTGTACTCTTTTTCTTTTCTTTTCTTTTCTTTTTGAGTTGGAGTCTCACTCCTTCGCCCAGGCTGCGGTGCAGTGGCACGCATGCTAACGGCCACCCAAGCATCGACCTTCTGGGCTTCAGCTATCATTCCGCTTCAGCCTTCTGAGTCGCCGGAACTAGAGACACACACTACCATGCCTCGCTAGTTTTTATGTTATTGTAGAGATGAGGGCTCGCCAAGTTGTCCGGGCTGGTCTGGAACCCACGGGCTCAGGCAATCCACCCATCTCGGCCTCCCAAAATGCTGGGATTATAGGCCGAACCACCGAGCCCGGCCCACACTGTACTCTTTTGTACTACCTGCTCAACTTTTGTTGCATTTGAGTTTGTAACTGCAAGGTGAAATATTAGAG
This sequence comes from Tarsius wallacei, assembly GCA_963574415.1. Classification (NCBI taxonomy): domain Eukaryota; kingdom Metazoa; phylum Chordata; class Mammalia; order Primates; family Tarsiidae; genus Tarsius; species Tarsius wallacei. The sequence goes on along the minus strand of CAUYQG010190680.1, from coordinate 1,240 downwards.
AACAGAAGGAAACTGTGAGGGATGATTTGAACAAGAGAGAGAGAGAGAGAGAGAGAGAGAGAGAGAGAGAGAGAGATTGAATACCAGTTGTTTTATAAGAAGTTTAGCCCAAACCTCTAAAAAGATCTGTGTGTATATATGTATCTGTTCATACTATTAATAGTATTTTCAAGAGTTTGGAAAAGATATTACACTTTCAAATTCGTATGCCCACAGACTTATACATGGAACTGTTTCTTTTCTGGAGAAGCCTAATTCATTTCAGAAGCCACTCATTGCATTCTCACTGGACAGGAAGTTTTGCATTTTTCAACTAGATCATAAATTCTTCTTAAACCAATTCATGACATCCTAAGGACTGCCTAAATTCCTTTAGATTTTATTACTCAATTGAAGCCTTCTCATGAGACATTTTAACTTTCATTGCCCTCTGCTATGAGATTTCTGTTGTCTCACATCTGATAGCTTGCAAAGGGATTTAAATCTTTAGTAGGTTTTATAATTGAAATGTCTTACTGGATACTCATTATGATATGACTATTTTCAAATATCATCATTAAAAGCAAACCACACATAGGTTACTTTTAAATTAATTTATAGCCTCTAGGATAAAGCTAATTTGTATATATATATATAATGTTTGGGATAATTCTATACATTTTAAGTGGAATTGGTTTATTGTGAACAAAATGCAGAGGAAGTTATTTTTCCAATATACCTGAGTATGATAGAATTGTATTACAGCCTATGCTGTAATGTGTGGCAACCTGGAGGCTTATATATATTCATCAACACGTTATTTTTCTCCCTCTTTCATCTTAAGAGTTAAAATAATTTTAGCATATCTTTGATGCAAATATGTAAGAGTATTTTTTGTTCAAATGCTCTATATTCTTTACTATCTTCTGCTACAGTAGAAAGAAAAACCAATAGATTGTATCTAGGACTGTGCTTTATAGTCATATATTTAACACTGGAAAAAAATTCTGACTCATCTATGTTGCAAATCTATTATGCAACATACAGTGTCCCGTTTTCTTCTTTAATTCATCTGTTAAAAGCTAGATATTTACTTTTTTTTTTTTTGAGTTGGAGTCTCTGTCGCCCAGACTGGAGTGCAGTGGCCGCTCCCGGCCACCGCAGCCTCAACCTGCTGGGCTCCGGCGATCCTTCCGCCTCAGCCTTCCAAGTAGCTGGAACTACAGGCATGCGCTACCACGCCCAGCTAATTTTTTTATTT
>CAUYQG010190674.1:0-11052 GCA_963574415.1 Tarsius wallacei | reverse complement strand
ATTGCTTTGTAACTACCCCAAAACTGACAACAACATGAATTAATTCTCATAGTCAAAGGTCTACATTTGACTACAGTTTGATCTAGTCTGGAACAGTTGGGCAACTATTCTTCAGGCTGCTTATGAGTGAGAACATATGGTACTTTGTTCTTTGTTTCTGTGATAGATCACTGAGTATGATCGACTAAATCCATCCAAAATTGCTGGGAAGTCCATATGTTTGTCGTTCTTTATGGCCGCATAATATTCCATTGTGTATATGTACCACACTTTTTTTAATCCAGTCGAGCTTCGATGGCTAGTATGGTTGGTTCCATGTTTTTGTTATTGTGAATAGAGCTGCAACAAACATGCATGTGCAGGTATCTTTATGGTAGAATGACTTGAGTTTCTCCAGATATATTTCCAATAGGGGAATTGCTGGGTCATATGGAAGGTCAATTTCTAGTTCTTTCAGAAATCGCCACACTGTCTTCCAAAGTGGTTGCATTAGTTTGCATTCCCACCAGCAGTGTAGAAGCATTCCTTTTTCTTCACATCCTCGCCAGCATCTGTTATTGTTTGTTTTATTAATGATGGCCATCCTTATTGGGGTTAGGTGGTATCTCAGTGTGGTTTTGATTTGCATTTCTCTGATGATTACTCTTCTCTGAGCCTTGGGTTCATTTCCTAATAAAATGCTAGTTTAGGCCAGGTGCAATGGCTCACACCTATATTCCTAGCACTTTGGGAGGCTGAGGGAGGAGGATTGCTTGAGCCCAGGAGCTTGAGACCAGCCTGGGCAACACAGAGAAACCTCATCTCTACAAATAATCAAAAATTAACCGGGCATGGTGGTATGCTACTCGAGATGCTGAGGCAGAAGTGTCACCTGAGACCAGGAGGTTGAGGCTGCTGTGAGCCATGATCATCGTGATCATGCCACTGCACTCCGGCCTGGGGGTCACAGTGAGACTCCGACTCAAAAAAAAAATGCTCGTTTATTGGATAATCACTGTTTACAAACTATGATGGAACATCTAATGCAAGAAAATTTTATTCCCATTAGACCCTCTCTACCACTAGTAGAAGAATATTTCAAAATAATACACAAAGAAGAAAATGAAACACCATTCATTAAGAAACACAAACTAAAAAAGGAATCTAATCTTTATAAAAGTTAGGAAAAATACTTAAGAAAAGATATGCCTCAGAGGAAGGCCAATAGAAATAGTATTCTATTTGCCTGAGACGGCTGAGAGTTAGAAATGACTGTGAAAAGCCCAAAACAATCTAAATAGCCATAAAAGAAAAACTCCAGAGGCAGGTCTCCAAAATAAATCCATTGCATGTGTCCTTTGGCAAAGTTAAAGTAGAATGATGAAAACATTTGTTTGTATGTCCGTGTACTGTAAAGCAGTAGACCTTGTGATCGGGAATAAAACCTAGAGAAACCAAGAAAAAAAAAGTTTTCAGGGAAGGCTATCAATTTTACTATTGCAAAATTTGCTAGATGAAATATTTTGCTATGTAAATTCAGAATTGCAGTGGACTCCTAAATACATCAAAAAACTAGAAAAAGTTTAGTTAATTTCCAATGTCCATAAGACTAAGTAAATTTCAAATCTAGATTATTTTAAATGTTTAAATAACTCCCAGCCATGTGCAGTGAGTGGCTCATGCATGTAATCCCAGCACTTTAGGAGGTTGAGGCAGGAGGACTGCTTGAGCCCAGGAATTCGAGACCAGCCAGGGCAACTTATTGAGACCTCGTCTCTACAAAAAAAATCAAAGAAAATTAGCCAGACATGGTAATGTGCATCTGTAGTCCCAGCTACTCAGGAGCTGAGAGAAGGATTGCCTGAACCCAGGAGGCTGAGGCTGTGGTGAGCTGTGATTGTGCCCCTGCACTCCAATCTGGGCAACACAGTGAGACCTCAACTAATAAAATAAAATAATAAAACAAAATCTTCCCAAACCCCTTTAAAGTTTACAACCTCTAGTAGGCAAAATTCTAAGACAGTTTCTCAAGTTCCTGGCATCTGATGTGCACACATCTTCTCCCAATATCCATTCAAACACTAATCTAAGTGCTGCTGTGTAGGAATTTTGCAGTCCTAAATAAGGTCCCAGATCAGCTGATCTTCAATTAGGGCTAAACGATGAGTGAGCGAGGCTTAATTACATGAGCCCTTTAAAAGGGGGAGAGTTTTCTTTCATTGGCCTCAGAAGAGGAAGTTAGAGACCTTCAAAGGATGACTGAGATTCAATGAGGGATAAATTCCCCCATTGCAGGCTATATTCATTTCCTATTGTTGCTGTAACAAATTACGACAATCTAATGGCTTTAACAATGCAAATGTATTCTCTTATCATCCTGGAGTTGAGAAATTCAAAATGAGTCTTAAAGGGCTAAAATTAAGGTATCACAAACCATTCTACAAAAAAGAAACCTGCACACGTATGTTTGTTGCAGCTGTAGTCCCCATAGCAAAAAATCATGGAACCAACCATGCTGCCCATCGAAGCTGGACTGGATTTTTAAAATGTGGTACATATACGCAATGGAATATTATGCAGCCATAAAGAAGAACAAACATACGGACTTTGCAGCAACTTGGATGGATTTGGAGTCGATCATACTCAGTGATCTATCACAGAAACAAAGAACAGAGTACCGTATGTTCTCTCTCATAAGCGGACCTTGAACAATTATCATAATACTATAAGAAAAAGATTGGCAGTGGTGGGAAACTGCCGGGGAGAGGGGATCAGCAGTTGAGAGGAACTGCTAGGGGAGGGAGGAGCATAACTCACCAACAAGGGTACCTGCATAATCAACGTTTGTGTACCTAACCCTGAATTGTACCTCACATCTTTAAAATAAAAGAAAAAGAAAATAGAAAATAAAATAAAATAAAGGTATCAGCAGGGCTGGTTCCTTCTGGAGATAGCATTCCTTGGCTCCTGGCTGCATCACCCAAACCCTGCTTCTGTTGTTTTAAATTGTCTTCTCCAGTGTAAGACTTGAAATTACATCAGACTCATCCAGATGTAATTATCCCATGATATGGGATAGTCTCCCATATCAAAACTCCTTAGTTTACTCACATCTGAAAATCACCTTTGCCATATACAGTATTATATTCACAGGTTTCTGGATTAAGACATGGCAATCTTGCAGAAGGGAACATCATTCAGCCTACCACACTGGCTTTGAAGATGAAAAAGCTTACACGGTGTGATGGTTAATTTTATGTGTCAACTTGATTGGGTCACAGGATGCCTAAATGTTTAGTTAAGAATATTCTGGAGGTGTCTGTGAGGGTGTTTCTGGATGAGGTTAATATTTGAATCAGACTGAGTAAAGCAGTTTGGTCTCCCTAGTACAGGTGTGCCACCACCAATCAATCCATTGAAGGTTTGAATTGAACAGAAGGCAGAGGAAAGTGGAATTCACTCTTTCTGCCTGACTGTCTTCAGACTGAGACATCAGTCTTCTCTTGCACTCAGACTATAACTATACCATCAGATCTCGTGGGTCTTAGGTCTCCAGTTTGCAGATGGTGATTATGGAATTTGTCAGCCTCCATAATTGCATCAGTCATTCCTTATAATAAATAAATAAATATTAATAAATATTTAAATAATATAATACAAATATCCTATTGGTTCTGCTTCACTAGAGAACTTTGACTAATATATGAGTGAGGAATGGGGATGGCCTGTGAGAGCTAACAGCCAGAAAGAAAACATAGCAACATCCAGCTATCAGCCAGAAAGAAAAAGGGAACCTCAATCCTACAACTACAAGTAACTGAATTCTGCCAATAAGACAATGAGCTTAGAAGCAAATTTTTCTGGAGTCTTCAAAGGAGAGTCCATTCAAGCCAATACCTTGATTTCAGTTTGTTGATAGTCCAAGCAGAGAACTCAGTCATGCCATGTCAGACTTTTTTCTTTCTTTCTTTCTTTTTTTTTTTGAGTAGGCATCTCACTCTGTCACCCAAGCTGGAGTGCAGTGGCACACTAACCAGCACCACAGCCTCTACTTGCTGTGCTCAAGCGATCCTTCTGCCTCAGCCTTCCAAGTAACTGGAACCACGGGCACATGCCACCACACCCAACTAAGTTTTTGATTTATTGTAGAGATGAGGTCTCACCAGGTTGCCCAGGCTGGTCTCAAACCCCTGGGCTCAGGCAATCCTCTCACCTCCACCTCCCAAAGTGCTGGATTACAGGCAGTAACCTATTGAATGATAAGTCAAACAACATGGGTATTGTTTTAAGTCACTAAGTGTGTGGTCATTTGTTACTCAGCAGTAGAAAATGAATACAATCTCAAAATATTTAGAACACGTTTAAAATACATTAGTCACAGTGTTCATGATGCTATGTACTTTGAATTTCATCCTCTAGTCATTAAAAATGTGGGTAGCACAGATATGTGAAGGTATTATATCTAATAATGTACTAGGTACTCATGTTCTTTATTGGCAACAGCATAACTAATTTAGTCAACACATACTGTAGGCAACAAATAAATGAAGGCCTTGGAAACCATAACACTCAGTTACCTAGTTAGGAATCAGAAACACAGGAAAGAACTTGCAAGAAGATGGCACAATGAGAACATGCTTGAATAACAATTCTTCTCAAAGTCTATTAACATAAACAAAATAAATCTGATTTAGAGACAAAAATCTCATCTAAAATAATACTAGGGAACTACCATAACATATATTAAGGATTTTCATTAATATCTACTCTTCTATATACAATAAAATTTGGACCCAACAACAGAATGCTGAGAGCTGTAATCCATCTTCATAATCTTGATCAAAGTACAGATTTTTTTAAGAGCCATTTTTCCCAATGGCTGAATAATATTCCATTGTGTGTATATACATATATGCCACATTTTTCTTATCCATTTGTTCTTCTTTGGACAATTAGGTTGATTCCATATCTTAATTTTTGTGAATAATGTTGCAGTGAACACGGTTGTAGATATCAACATAGATGAACCTGGAGGACACTATGTTAAATGATGTGAGCCCCACATAGAAAGACAAATGCTATATAATTTCATATATAAGTAGAACCTAAAAAATTCAAACTCACAGAAACGAAGAATAGAACAGTGGTGGCTAGGGGATAGAGAGTGGGACAAATAGAAATTCATCAAAGGGTACAAACTATCAGTTATAAGGTAAGTTCTGAGAATCTAAGGTACAGCATAGGTGATGATGAGTATGTAATTTGATTGTGATAATAATCATTACACAATGTATATGCATATCAAATTATCACATTGTACACCTTGACCATATATAATCTTTATCAACTAAATATTTTAACTTTAAAAAATAAATAAATGGAAAGGCTAACATCCCTTAAGTAGATAGAGAAAATGCCAGTGGCCAGTTGAACCATGGAGAGAAAACAGAAGCACTCCACTTGAGTCATATTTGCTTACCCAAGGATAAAACATGAAACAAGATTGAAGATGGTACCATGTACTGTGCTATCTTTATTTTGTGTGAACCTAACTGAGATCATTATGATATTTCAAAAAACAAAACACAAAATTAGAAGGCAGTTGTCTTTTCCCATATACTACCCTAAACTCACACTTCATGCCCACACACACACCCAGAGCGAGACATGTCCCAAGCCAGATGATTCATCAAATCCAGAAAGTGTTTAGAAACAACATACCTCAACCAAGGCTACTGGCTGCCTGCTGTCCTAGCTTATTAATCACTGTTCCCACATACATACACACACACATAAAATCTAACACTTCACCTAAATGTTAAGAAGATAGTTTAAACAATGCCCATGTAAACATGATGAGGATCCCACCCATTCTCTGACAAGTAGCAGATCAAGCATCCTCATTTGTAATCCTATTCTCAATCATCAATGCTATATAATTTTATATATAAGTAGAAGCCAGTTCACAGAGACTGAAATCAAACTTCCTCTATGCCTTCTACCTAGATTATCAATGACAAAGGGGGAAGGTGGGGGACTAGTGCACATGAAATGGCAACAAGTTTCCCCAGAATTTCAACTCCACTAAGATTCAAAAAAGGGGCCCTTCCCAACCCCAAGTCAAGAGTAAGCCCTGGGACTATGTGAAAGTCATGGAAATGCCTCCCCTAAGCCTACTAACCCTGTAGTATATGGTCAAGTTGGGGTTCATATACTGAGTCAAAAGTCCACTTCCCCATTTCTTGTTTTCTCCACTGATAGGGGTCAAGAGGAAACTTCAAGTACACAATTGTCCCTGCCCAAAACATTCAGTCTTGCTACCACTCTCTACCATGAATTAACCTGGATGAATCTTATCATGGCCTTTAGCCTTATCTATGTTAAGCTTTACAGTCCCACATGTCTAGTTTCACCCTCATTTCCATAAGGCTCTGATAGTTTCTCTTCTACTTCCTTCTCCCATCCTTCTTGAAATTTTTCTGCTAGACCTTTGGAATTTCATCATCAGCCCATCATCAGCACAGCCTCACATATCTCCAGCCTCTTCTCTCATGTTCCCTTTAACTTTTTACTCTAAAATAAACCTTCCCCTACAGCCCTCTCAAGCGAAGGCTGATTTTTCTCCCAGGCTTCATATCACTGAGCATGGAAGTGAGGTAGAAATCCTCTCTTTTGCTCATTGCTACTTTCTCATGCCTGTATACACAAAAACCTCTAGCTTTACATTTTATGGCATCATATTATATCATCTCTATCCTTCAATGTTGCTCCATCTCCAGAACTTCCTCCATGTCATTCTTCCCTATTTCTCAAAGACTTCCACTTCTGGTTCACTGTCCTTGTCCTTATAATTATTTCTTCCTTAACTTTCAGTTTTAACAAACATGCAGATGACCCTTCAAGTTTCCCAGCTTCTCAGTCCCTGTAACTCCACTCCTCCTCTTGTCTTCAACATCATTTTAGTTGTCCACTCCCATGGTCATACCATAGACTTTGTCACTATAACTTTAATCATAATTATTCATCTTCTACGATTAGATAACTATCTCTTTTGCTCCTCCCATTCCATTTAGCGCCCCAATTCCAACAATCCTTTGACCTCACTAAGACCACCTTATTGGTCTTACCAACATTCCACTGACCCTCATCTTCTTGATATTGTCTCTTCTATACCCAGTTTTATTTTCATGGTGGATTATTATAATTCTTCCTACTATATACTCTTAACTTCTTTGCTCTTCTTGCCCATCATCATAAACACTTGAAAATTTCTAACCCTGGTTAAATTCAACCTTTGAAACACCCCATACTTGCACCCCTGTAGTTGGACATGGCTACCCTGACTGGTCTCACTTTGAATTAATGGTTACAAACCTCAAACAACTTCCTAATGCTCCCTAGCTCTCATTCTACATTTCCCTACCCTTGTTAATTTGCTTCTCTCCTAAGAAGCCATTTTATTTTTTCTCTTGTCCCTCAAGTTTTCATCGTCCATTCTTGCTTCTTCATTCTTAGATGATGGTCTTGTTTCCAACTTCACCATGAGAGTTGAAGCAATCAGAAGATAACTTTCACAAACTCCTGCTACCTGTATCTGCCACTTGTTACAATGGTAGCTTCCTGTTACAGAAGAAGCAGCTACCATAGTATACCAGTTCTGGAGTACTGGTCTGGAAATCATTCCTTATAGCCCAGCCTGGAACCTTCTCCTGTTCTCCCAGTGATGCTGTAATATGAAATTTTCAGCAGTAAATTCTTTATATTTAAAATAGTAAAAGTAGCCTCCTGTATCAGTATGTTAACACTGACTGATACATTAGTCAAAAATTAATGATATGCATAAAAATATGATAAGGTTGATAGTATAAGGGTAAAAAAAGGAAATAATGGAACATACCTAATAAAAAGCTGATGAAGAAAATATTTTTAAATGGAATATACTTCAGGAAATAGAAGAAAATTTTAGTCAAAATAGCTCAAGTAGACAGAGCAAAGAGAAGAAATGCAAAAGAACAAAGGTGAGATGCTATTTCAGCTGAAAGAGATTTGAAAGAGAGCCAAGAAAGCTAAAGGGGAACACCATTACAGAAATTAAAACCAAACTAGAAACGACAAGAAGACAAACCAACACTCGTAAGAACATGGTTATAACATGAAGGGAAATGTAAAATAATAATAGTAATAGTAATAAAAACACAGAAGTGAAGAGAATAGATGGAAGGCAGTCATTACATTGAAAGGGCTTACTGTGTTCAATGAACAAATAATTAAATAATCATATTTCCTACTGTTGTTACTCCACTTCAAAGACAAAGACAGACTCTTATTAAGTACTCAAGGAGAAGAATCAGGTTCCTTACAAGCGTTTTTTGTTGGTTTTTTTTTAATAGAATAACCTCAGACTTCATTCCAGCAACACTTTTTTAGCAAAAATACAAGTAACTACACCTACAAAGAGTTGAAGGAAAGGGGATCTGACTCAAGAACTACATATTGAGTCACACTGACATTTACAGAGCAGAAGGAAATGTCTGATTTTGTAATACCTCTGAAACAACGTCACTAAAGGCTCTTCCTGAAAAAGAAATATACATGATTTTTAATAGAGCCATTTGAAAGACAACTCTAAATAAAAAACTCACAAGTGAAGAACACCCACTACAAAAGAACTAGTTGTATATACTGACTCAAAAAATGTAAGTATTCACAATAACCTTGGTAGTAATGTTACAAATCTTAAACAATTTTACATAAGTATTAGCTATAATAATAAACTAAATGATCAATGTGAAAATTCCAAATGCCTTAACAAAAACACAGGGAAAAGTAAAGAATATTCGCAAACTAAAACCCCAATATCACTAAATATAAAATGAAAAAATATACTAGTTAATCAAATGAAATTCAATGACAAAATAAATCTTAAAAAAGCAGAATGAAATAGTACTTATTTTATTGTTTTGTCTGTTGAAATAATCACCTTATTAACTGCAAATGGAATTACAACTTTGTAAATTTTCCAAGTAGGCAAAATGCCTCTTAAAAACTGTCACCAAGTTTTTACTAGAACATTTAAGTTAAAGACAACTTTCAAATTATTTGTGAAAAATTACCTATTACTACTCCCTATTTTCAGTAGCACAGGTACAAAGGGCATGTTATCATGTTATAACATAAAATCCCTGGTGTCAGAATGATTTCTAGATTTCTAAACCAGGTGTTAATTAGGTAGCACAATGGCAGAAAAATTTGTTGTTATCATTTTAATGCACAGAGAACATGTTGAGTATTGCGTCAAAAAGTATTTCTATTTTAAGTCTTTCTGAGAGTCTTTACAAGCCCAATAATAAAAATATAAAGCTTCTGGAGCCTTGCTACACTTACCATTTTGCCTGCATTGATGCTTAATTTAAAGTGATTATGTGGCATGTACTTCTTAAATGAATTATTTTCTTTTTCTTTTTCTTTTTTTTTCCAAACTTTCCATCTTGTATTTAGATAAATTTGGATTTTTTTAATTTTTATTTTAAAGATGGCTACAATTCAGGGTTAGGTACACAAATGGTCATTGTACAGGTAAATTTTGGATCTCACTTTGGTCCCCACTTTGCCTGGTTTGAGATCAGGTACTCTTATTGATGAAGTGTTTCCCCTTTCTCCCTTCCCTGCAGTTTCCCACTACTGCCAATTCCTTTCTTATAGTATTATGATAACTGTTGAAATAGTAATAATTTTAAAAGCAGGATTAATGAATTAGAAAATAACAATGGCATACAATGGATAAATAACCATACAGTTCCTAAAGTAAAAAATAAGAACTTGATACCTCAATTTTAAAATAACATAATTCAATATGCACAAAATTAGAAATGAGAGGGGGAGGAAAACACAAATATTCCAAAAATTAAGGAAACTACAGGCATCCTCATTTTATTATGCTTTCCTTTATTGTACCTCACAGATAATTTGTTTTTTACAAATTAAAGCTTTGTGGCATCCCTGCATCGAGCAACTCTATCAGTGCCATTTTTCCAACATGCAGTGCTCACTTCATGTCTCTGTGTCTCATTTTGGTAATTCTCACAGTATTTCAAACTTTTTCATTATCATTATATGCATTATGGTGATCTGTGATGAGTGATTTTCGATTTTACTATTGTAATTGTTTTGGGACATCACAAACCATATCCATATAAGATGGTGAACTTAATGGACAAATGTTGTGTGTGTGCTGACTTGTCAACAAATCTTATCAGCTGTTCCTCCATTTCTCTTCCTCTTCTTGAGTCTCTCTATTCCCTGAGACACAGCAATATGGAACACTGAGTGACTATCACAGAAACAAAGAACCGAGTATCACATGTTCTCACTCATAACCAGACCTTGAATAACTATGGTAATACTATAAGAAAGGGTTTGGCAGTAGTGGAAAACTGCCAGGGGAGGGCGAGGACGAGATTGGCAGTAGTAGGAAACTGTCAGGGGAAGGTGGGGGCATGCCTCATAACATGAAGGTACAAGGTGAAGCATCAAGTGCTGTATGTAGAAGCTGCTGTGAGTTATATGTTAATATAAATATCAACATTAACAGGAGTTTGGGAGAAGTTGATTCCAACCCTTATGGATGATTTTGAGGCGTTCATGATTTCAGCAGAGGAAGAAACTGAAGATCTGGTGTAAATAGCAAGAGAACTATGAATAGAATTACTAGCAGAGGCTGAGATGTGACTGAATTGCTGCAATTTCATGATAAAACTTAAATGGATGAGAAGTTGCGCCTATGGATGAGCGAAGAAAGTAGTTGCTTGTGATAGAATCTACTCCTGGTGAAGATGCCGTGAGCTTTGTTGAAATAACAACAAGCCGGGCTCGGTGGCTCAGCCTGTAATCCCGCGCCTTGGGAGGCTGAGGTGAGTGGATTGCCTGAGCCCGCAGGTTCGAGACCCGCCTGGGCAGGCGAAACCTCATCTCTACAATAAATTAAAAAAAACTAGCCGGGCGTGGTAGCGTGCGCCTGTAGTTCCGGCTACTCGGAAGGCTGAGCGGAAGGATCGCTGGAGCCCAGCAGGTCGA
>CAUYQG010190671.1:0-21314 GCA_963574415.1 Tarsius wallacei | reverse complement strand
TCCAACTCAAAAAAAATTAGTAATTTTATCCATGTATGTATCATTATTCGGTCAAGTTTTAGTAAATTAGTACATGTATGCCTAACCCCTAACTGTACCCCACAATAACATAATAAAATAAAATAAAATATAAAAATATATATATATATAAAAATACCAACATTATATAATACCTTTTAATCAGATCAGTACTTTCTAATCAAGAAGACTTTTTAAAGATACCATTAACTATTAGGTATACATGTACTAATTTACTAAAACTTGACCGAATAATGATACATACATGGATAAAATTACTAATTTTTTTTGAGTTGGAGTCTCACTCTGTCGCCCAGACTGGAGTGCAGTGACACGCTCCTGGCCACCGCAGCCTCCACCCGCTGGGCTCCAGCGATCCTTCTGCCTCAGCCTTCCAAGTAGTTGGAACTACAGGTGTGCGTTACCACGCCCAGCTAATTTTTTTTTATTTATTGTAGAGATGAGGTCTCGCCAAATTGCCCGGGCAGGTCTCGAGCCCGCGGGCTCAGGCAATCCACTCACCTCAGCCTCCCAAAGCGCGGGATTACAGGCTGAGCCACTGAACCTGGCTTGGATAAAATTACTGTTTCACCTGACACTTCATCTCCTGATGCCTAGAAAGATGCACACATTTGAGTTTCTCCAACTCAGTTATCAAACCCAGAGAGGTTCAAGAGTGTTCAAGAAAAGCTCAGGACTAATGGACTGGCATTTTTCATGGTTAAAGACCCATCTCAGTTTTATTCACTGACACTTTGTAAAATGAATAGACTTTGAGGTGGGAAATTTGAGTATGAATATCTCTTCTAAGTAGTAGGCAAAAGACATTTGGGCATAAGAACAGTGATAGTCTTTGGGGCTTATCACAAATATTCCTGTTCTTTCTACATCTGGGCAAATGGGGATAATGCACTTTCCAGACCCCTTGAACTCAAGTGTGGTCAAGTGACTTCTGCTGGCTAATAAACTGAGAAAGGAAGTGATGAAGGTCATATTTTGTGATGTAATGGTCTTTATCTGTTTTAGTAATTTCTCTCAGTGGGCAAAAAAGATGGGGGCCATTTACTGGATCCTCTTCAACACTACAGTAAGAACTGCTTAACCTCTTAATTTTTTCTTCTTTTTTTAAAATAAAAAATTTAAGCCCGTGAATTTTCCTCTGAGTAAGCTTTCACTGGGTCTCGAGTTATGAAGTGAAACAGGGTGTTCTTTTCATTGCTTTCTAAATAATTTGTAATTTTTATTTTAACTTCCTCCTTGATATAAGGCATATCTAAAAATAAATGACTTAATATCCAAGAGTTAAAATATTTTTGCTCACTCTTTCAACCTATTTCTAATTTTGTTGGATTATGATAAAAAGAATGTGACCTTTAAGATATCTACTTCTTCAAATGTATTAAGATTTTCTTTGTAGCTGAGAACATGATTGATTTTCATGAATCTTCTAGAAACGTATGAGGAAAGTTTACTTTTAATCAAAGGCTATAAGATGTGTATACACACACACACACAATCCATTACATCACATTTTTCATTATATAATTTACTAATCTAAATCATGCTAATTTTGCTCACCATGCATTAAAGTCTCTAATTATGACTTTTTTTAAAGAAATTCTGTTTGTATTTTTGGTGGTTTTTATTTTATATTTTCAACTGTTATGTTATCTGATTCATACAGAATTATGGCTATATATTTTTCACAGATTGTTTCTATAATGTATTATGAAATTACCTCTATATTTTCTTTAGTGTTTTTACTCTAATTCCAAAATTATCTTATCCACTTTTTTAAGTTTGTCTCTTTTTCCACTCCTATAATTTAAGCATTTTTTAATTTTATTTTGTATGTTTCCCATAAAGATCTCACAACTAAGTTTATTTTTTAACCCAATCTGATATTCTCTGCCCTTCCACGGAAGAAGATTAAGTGAAATGACATTAATTTTTTTCTTCCATCTTGTATTCTACTTATAATTTATTTTACATTGCTGTTTCTGATTTCTTTTTATTTTTTATTAGAAATTATACTTCATTCCAATTTTTTCATTTATTAATTTGAAAGTTATTCTATTTTATAAATTCTATTACCATTACTTCCCCCTTCTTTGCTTTTATGCAAACACATATGTTTCTTACTAGTATTTGAAAACAGCTTGCCACAGAGACACTCGACTTTTTCCCTACTCTTCTCCCCAGTAAGATAGCCCCTTTAAATAATTTCATTTTCCTTTTTTCTCTCTTCTTCTTCCTGCCTCCCTGGATGAGAGTTTTAACTTCCTCTTCTGGCCCCTCTCTACTCCTCACTAATTCTCAAATTTTGCTGAGACCGTTTAATTCATTTAATTTTAAGCTATTATTAGAATTTCCCTTATTGTATGTCCTGTTTTCTTATTTAGCACTTACTTTACATGCTATGTTAATATCCATTTGCATTTCAACAGAATAGGTACTATTAATATTTAAATGCAATGTATAAACATTTATTGATCATCATTGTTGTCTCATGTCTTTGATTACACCATCTTACAGATTCTGATGTGTTTTGTGGTGTTTATCCTTGGTTTTCACTAGTCTTTTATTAACAATTTTCCTCTCTGAGCACTTGCATATCCTCAGATATCTTTTTGGTTTTTGCTTCTGATAGGTGAATAATTTCTTGGCTCTATATGGAATTCTCAAATTAAAATTCTTTTTTTCTCAGTAGTTCTTAGATGCTATTTCACTGATTTTTAGGTTCCATTGTGGTGAATGAGAAGTTCAAAGCCAGAATAAACGTTTTCCTTTATGGTTAGCTTGTTCTTTTTGACAGAAAGCTTTGGATATTTTCGCTTTATCTTTGGAATTTAAAAACTCCTGAAGCTGGGTGTGGAAGCTCATGCTTTTAATCTCAGTGACTTAAAAAGCTGAGGCAGAAGAATCGCTTGAGGCCAACAGTACGAGACAAACCTGGGCAACATAGGAGACCCCTGTCTCTATAGAAAATTTAAAAATTAGCCAGGTATGATGGTGTGCACCTGGTAATGGGAGGATCTCTCGAGTTCAGGAGTTTCCTGGAGATGTCATCCAATTGGCTAGCCTTTTCTCTAGTAATTTCTATCTCATTCTATTTGTGTGTGTATGTGTGTGTGTGTGTGTGTGCTTTGAGATATGCCGTAGGTTGAATTGTGTCCTCCAAAAGATATGTTGAGATTATTTGGAAATGAGGTCTTTGTGAGTGTAAATAAAATGCTGTGGGCTCTATACCCAGTGACTGGTATCCTTATTTGGAGACAGAAAAATAAAGGGAGAGAAAGCCACATGATGACAGAGGCAGAGATTGAAGAGATGCACCTCGAGTCAAGGAATGCCAAAGACTGCCAGCAAGCACCACAAGCTAGGAGGGAGCAAGGATTTTTCGCTAGAGACTTCAGAGGGAGCATAGCCCTGCTGACATCTTTGATTTTGAACTTCTAGCCTCCAGAACTGTGAGAGAATAAATTTATGTTGTTTTTAAGCTCCCAATTTTTTATAATTTGTTACAGCAGTCCCAGGAAGCTAATACAGGATAGTTCTTTCACTAATGCTCCAGGTCTACTTGGAATATCTAACTTATATACTTCATTTTATTTATAGAATTATTTAATTAAAGAATCGTGTGTCTGTTGCTGCTTTTAAAAGTATCCTATCGCTTCTACTTGAATTTCCTTAAGCCATATTCATTTTTTATAATTTTGGTTTCAAAATTTTTTATTGATGTACAACAAATGTACATATTTTGAGTGTACATGTAATATTTTAATACATTCATATAATGTGTAAAGATAACATCTGAGTAATTAGGATATTCATCACCTTAAATTCTTATCTTTATGTGAGAAACATTCTAATTATTTTCTTCTAGCTTTTTTGAAATGCAAAATAGATTATTGTTAACTATAGCCACCCAACTGATCTATCAAACGCTAGGTCTTATTTCTTCTAACTGTATATTTGTACCATTAACCAAATTCTAATAATTTGAGTTTTTAATGTCTTATCAAATAGCTTTATTTCACTAAGGATTTGTTCTTTTTGGTCCTAATTTTCATTTCTGTCTGATAATTTCCCTTAAATGTTATTTTTCTTTGCCAGCCAACTAGAGTTCAGGTCTGATCTGGGATACTGGACTTCTACCCCTGTGGGCTGACGATGGGGAGGGAGGAGGCAGGGAGCCAGTTTCCCATTAAGGGGTTTAAGAAGGCCTCTCTGCAACATGGTCTCCCCATATTTTTTCCCTAGCATAAGGGACAGTGTAGCCTTGGCCCATCCATTCATCAACTTCTTGGCCTCTTCAGAGTCATGGAGACATGTCATGCTCATGCTGGACTAACTTTTATCTTTCTGCGGAAGTCTTCACCTCCCTGAGGTCAAGCTTTACCCAGGGTTCTGTACTTCTTAGTCCTTACCTGGGCGTCGGCTTTGCTCACCAACTGCTTTATCAACCAAGAGGAAGAAAACTCCACACTAGTTCTCCCACCTGTACCCCTGCAGTCTTATTGTTTGAACCCTCAGTATTTAGACTGTCTTTTTTTTTTTAGAGTTGGAGTCTTTCTCTGTCGCCCAGACTGGAGCGCAGTGGCCGCTCCTGGCCACCGCAGCCTTGACCTGCTGGGCTCCGACGATCCTTTCGCCTCAGCCTTCCAAGTAGCTGGAACTACAGGTGCGTGCTACCACGCTCGGCTGATTTTTTGATTTATTGTAGAGATGAGGTCTGGCCAAATTGCCCAGGCAGGTCTCGAACCCGCGGGCTCCGGCAATCCACTCACCTCAGCCTCCCAAAGCAGGGGATTACAGGCTGAGCCACCGAGCCCGGCTAGACTGTCTTAATTCTAAATTTCCAGGTAGTCAGAATAAATAGAGTCCAATCAACATATGCATGTGTATGTTAACAATAGATAACCTACAACTCCCAGCACTCAAGAGTGGTCACCAACTAAAGTCTTCAACATGGAGCAAGTACAGAAGAACAAGTTACAAAGTATTAAGGAACATCTCCTGCCTAGAGAATAGGTACAAAAATGCAAGAGTATTTGTATAAGCATGTTTGATAAACTTTGTATCCTAGTCCTTCTGTTTTAGAAATAAATTTTGCCTCTTTATTAACATAAAATAATTTTAGTTCTATATACATTAGATAGCCTCTTTAGAATAATGCAATTTTAAATGAATTTAGAGGTTTTACTTATGGTCTTTTCCACATTGGTATATGGCTTCCTAGAAAACAGTTTTTAAAAATATCTGTGTCATCATTTAACTATCTAGCATCATGAGTAAGAGGATAGCTTATCATCCAGTGCATATAGTTAGATTTTCTTCCTACAAACTATGATGATCTTTTAAAAGTACATTTTCATTTTTAAATTTCACCTTAAGATGGCAAATTTTCATGTTTCTTCCAACCTCCAAGAAAGAAAAACATATAGATATATATTTCTTAAAATAATACATTATTACTAGCACTAGAAAACATTAAGAAGGATCAAAAAATTTGAGAAATACCTGAAAAATAAAAAGCAGGCTGGATCAGGTCTCTGGGAAAATATAGGAAATTATAGCTCAAAACAAGCCCTAAGGGCAACCTTCTTTCAAAAATGCTTAGGAGCATTTTTGTCTTCTTAATAAACTCCTCCTTTTCATCCTCTGGGGAAAAAAAAAAAAAAAAAAAGTCCCAAACAAAAGATTGCTGTGGCTATGGTGAAAGTTCCAGAGAAACTTCAAGTTCAGGGGCAAAGTTCAGGAGCAAAAGATAAAAGGAATCCTCGTAGCAAAGGATACAAGAAATTCTTATATCCTTTGCCTCATGAGGTAAATTTTAGGGTGGTCAAGTGGGACTCTGCTTGTGGAACACTACCCCTCCCCTGCTTGATCCTGCTGAGAACAGTGTGGCTTTTCTCTGCGGGACTCCATTGTGTTTTGTTCTTTTGAGGGTGGATGGAGTTGGGAACTAGCTGATAAGTAGTATCTTCCTACAGCTAAAACAGAACTATCCCTCTGGTATCAGTAAGGCAAGGCCATGCCTCAGTAAACTACTAGTTTTACCACTTACCACCTCTCCAGGAAATGAGTCCCACACCCAGAAGATAAATCATGGCATACCCTTTTCAGCATTATGTCTTGCCTTTTTCTCTCAATTACTAAACGCAGCCTAAATAGAATAGCCAAATTGTCAGATTGAAAGACATGAGAAGCTAGCACTTATTCAATATTCCTCATGAGTCTGTGTGAAGTTACACTGGCTAGACTAACATGCCTGGCCTCTTCTATGGTACATTGTCCTCACTTTCCATGACTTAGTTTACTTAGTTCATGTCTGCCCAACAATTAGGAATTTCTATTTGTTTCTTGTTAATAATATTCCTATGAAGCTTTAAAAACAGAACGAAGAGATTTCAATAAACTGAAGTAAAACCCAGTCAATTATAGCATCAAGATGTTAAGAACAGTAGAGTTAAATCGTACTATAGTAGAGTTAAACTAAACTATAGTAGAGTTAAGCTATATGTTTTTTGTTTCTTTTTAAAACAAGTTTGCTCAGGGAACATACAAATCTAGATTGTTCTGAGTCTCGATAATTGTATCTAAGGGGCCTATCAGTCTGTCTATCCATTGCTCTTTATATATTTCCAGAGGATAATATTCTGTTTCAATCCAGCAGGAAGCTAATCTGGGTGACATATTTTACCAGATTTGGGATTCACCAGCCAGTAAAATGCTTAAACATCTGTGGGGACACAGATCTTCACTGGGGCCTTGTCTGACCAGGCGGTCCTTCTTTCTCCTGGGGTAACCAGCAGCCACCAAAGTGAATTAGTCATGCATATTAAGCACTTGATTAAATGTCCAACAGGAAGCCATAAAGATCCTACTGCATTCTTGTTACAACCCCAACTAAAATGTGTCCATCGACCAGATGACAAATTTTATTTAAGCCAAACAGAAGCTAACAGAACCAAGATTCATTTCTTTTCAGTTTGTCTAATCCTATTCTTGCCTTTGCAGTTTGGCAAATTCCATTTTTCTGTTTCAAGAGCTCCTTTTAGGGTAATCCCCAAAATGATAAGTATACATGAGGATGGACCCAAAACACCTGAAATTTATTTATTAAAAATTGTGTATTTATTCTTATATGTTTAAACATCAGTCACCTTCTAAGTACTCACTATTTGATGCAATACACCTATCAAGATGCTTTTCCACTGCCCAAACAGTTTTGAACTCATCAATTTTGATGCCTTTTAGTGCTTCTGCCATTTTTTGTTTTACCTCTTCCACATCAGCAAAATATTTCCCTTTGAGGACATTTTTCACTCAAGAAAACAAACAAACAAAAAAGTCCCTCCAGGAGAGAGCAGGTAAATGGGGGGCGAGGGGGGGGGCGGGGTGTCTGGTGGTCAAAAACTGCTGAACACTCATCACAGTGTGGTCAGATGTGCTAGTAAATCATCCACCACGAAATAGGCAAACGCATTGAAAGAGTCTCCAAAAAAAAATTCACTAAAGCCAAATGCAGCCTCTCACAACAACGCTAGCTGATATGTAGATGCCAATGGGTTTCTAGAACACTTACCTTGTGTGGAAAGTCTGTACTACAAGGGACTCACCCTCCAAAAACTAATTGGTTTTTTGGGAATCTGCCCTCATATAATCCCCCAACCCCACACCATCATATCAATGTATTTGCACTGTGCAATTCTCCAGATGCTTTCCCTATCTTGTTTTTGTTCCTTATCAAAGGATCCTTCAAAAAAATGTAGCCTGAGGACAGTAATGAGACTCAGTGGAAGAAAACCATGAACTTTAATAATTAGGTTCACAGAAGGAAAATTAGAAGATAGAATGACTAGATACTAGGGACTGCATGTTAGAATCAATGCTCTAAGATTCTTGATAATAGTCTGGAAGATTATTATAAATTCGGAAGAATCTAATGGTAATTTGGTAAACTTGAAAGAATGACTTTTTTATTTATTGACCTCCCAAAGTCCATTTTTACTTCCTAATAACATATTAGTTTCCTTTTAGTTCTTTTCACAGACCTTATTAAATACACACCATTCAGAAGCATGTACTGCTCTGATGACTTCTCTAGAGATATACACTGACTTCAGAGAGGGCATGTATTCAAATTTGAAGGGACATTTCTGTGCTGTCCACTGGAGTGGTACCTCTAGCCATGACTGTGTATGCTCCCAAAGCTGTGGCTACTGACAGTGGGAGCTATATTCCAATATCTGAAGGGTGAGGGTGACTTTCACCAGAAAGTGCTTGTATTAGTCTGCCGGGGCTACCATAACAATGTGCCAAGGCTAAGTGGCTTAAGCAATAGATATTTATTTCCTCACATTTCCGAAGGCTAAAAGTTCAAGATCAAGGTGTCAGCAGGGTTAGTTTCATCTGAAGGCTTCTCTCCTTGACTAGTAGATAGTCATCTTCTCCTGGTGTCTTCACGTGTCATCTCTCTTTGTGTTTCTGTGTCCCAATCTCCTCTTTTTGTCAGAACACCATTCATGTCATATTAGGACCCACTCAGATGACCTCATTTTACCTTAATTACCTCTTTAAAGACCCTCTCTTCACATACAATTACATTCTGTCATACTAGGAGTCAGAACTTTAATATATGAATTTGAAGGGGGTGCAATTCAGCTCTACTCCAAATTTCTTTGTATCTTCACCTGTCCAGTCTACTTTACCTCGTTTCTCAAAGGCCGCAGGTCCTTGCATCTTCCCAAGGCCAACTCCTTTATGTGTGTCTCTGCTTCTATAATCAATCATGTCCTCCACAACCTTTTTCCCTCAGTGACTCTTTCTCATCTCAAGTCTCTCTCTATTGGTTGCTTCTTCTGGGCTCACCAAAACAAGCTTGGAGTTGCAATATGTTTAAAGCAAAACACAGCACAATTCCCTCAAATTGTGTCCTTGTCCCTCCTTTTTGCTACAAAAGCCCTCAGGATAGCCATATACTCGAAATCATTTGTCAGTTGTTTTGTTTAGTCCTGTTCTGGAGACTGGCTCTGGTGACAACAATTTCCTGAAGCAGTTCCCTCCCTTAGTTTACTCTGGCCCTACCTGTCCTTGGCTCTCCTTCCACAGCTCAGCCCTTGACCTAGTCCTTTCCTTGCCTTGTGGTCTCTCAAGGGTTGACCTCATCACTCCAATGAAAATCTCTGTTCAAATATTTATAAAATCAACATAATTTGTTTTGACCTTAGCTCTAACCCCACAGTGCCAACTGCTTCCTGGGCAGCTCCACATGAGTATTCATCTGAAACTTCCCACATAGCATGAGCAACACCAAATTAATCATTTCACCCCAATATCCACACATTTTTAACAAATAACTGGCAATTTTTAGAAAGCAGGAATGAAATGGAAGGAAAATTTAGAGAGTAAAACAGATTTAAGAGATACACCAAACTTTTAGGTTATATGATGAACCTGCTTCAAACAAGCTGGAAAAGATTACAATATAATCAGAGAAATCTGAACATTGGGTATTATACTATTATGAAATTATAATTAAATTGGTTTAGGTATGATAATAGTATTGAAGTTTAATTTTTTTAAGTTCTTAATTTTTTCAAATATATACTAAAATATTTATAGGTGAAATTATTTGATATCTGAGTTTTTTTAAAAGTAATCTGGCAAGATAGGGAGGAGGAGTTATAAATGAAATAAGACTAGATATGAAGATGTGGTGCTCACTTAGTGGTTCATGCACATACTTATCTCTACTTTGGGATTTGTGTAAAGTTTTCCATAATAAAAAGGGTTTAAAAATCAATAAAAGGGAAAAATACCATTACATTTCAAAATACCATTACATTTAAAAACCTCCTTTCCACTCTCCTAATTGTATCGACAGATCCTTCTTCCTTTGTCTGTATCATTTTACAATTCTGCACCTCTCCCCCGCCTAGCCCCAAATATGTAGAAACTGTATTAAGCCCAGTTTGTTTTCCCTCCAAAGCATACTTGGTTTCCTTTCTTCCCTTTGTGTTTTTTTCTAGTCATCACCTGGGTGCACAGGCTCTCATTTTCTTTCATCTGTGATAATGTCCTGTCTCCCCAGTCCTAATTTTCGTAAAATTATAGTTTATTCTAACCAGGATAATTATTTTTGGAACCAGAAAAAAATAATAGTCTAATTTCACTTGTATTCCCACATCATTTCCTAGAATAGAACAATAGAAATAAAAAATAGAACAACCTGTGAGAGGGCTAGGCACCTAGGAAGAAGCATGAAATGACTCTGGCCTTGGGGAGTGGGAGAGAGAGTGGGGAAGGAGGTTTGGAAATTGATTTACCATTTGCATTCAAAGTTGGGTTACATTTTTCTAGTAATTGTTAACTAGGCAGAGACTAAGTGCACAGGTTAACAGTCAAAGAGCCTCCCAGATCCGTGCCTCAGTTTACGCCTAAGTAAAATGAGAAAATAATTGTACTTACTCCACAGGATCATTATGATGACTAAATGAGATAATATTTATAAAGTGTTTACAATAGTACCTGGCACATAGTAAATGCTATGTAAAGCTGGTAAACTGTAACTACTTTAACGAGTTAGCAAATCCCTCCATTAGTGGACAAAGACCGCTACACCTCATTGGTTTTTACAATATTCTCTTTTAAAAATAATCCCTGGGTTGTGAGGTTTGTCCTAGGTCTGCAAAGATGGTTACATCCTTAGGGGATGCACCAGACAATCCTTTGGGAGGGAGGCAGAGGAAAGACTTCTCTCATATTTTGTTCTTAAAGCTAACACATTAGTTTCTATTTGTGCTCAATTTCAGAGACACACTGGAGCATTCATTCTTTCTAAATATGAGTCTGTCAGTATGGTAGGAAGGTGTCTTAAAGGAAGAGTAAATGCTCTATAATGCGGTAGGGGTAATGGAAGTGACAGTCAACATTTATTAGCTTTCAGTGTGTTGCAATGTATTACAGTTATGTGTGCTGGGAAAGAGAGTTTGTAGATTATATTCTCTCATTTTAATAAAACATCTGAAAAATTAATAAACAGCCTTAAAAGATTTCTGCAAAGAAAACAGTGAGTAAATAGAGAACTAATAATGCAAATGTAGGCAAACAGTAAAAAATGTTTGCCTATATTTGATGCTTCTATTCCTAGTATAAGCTCTTGGCAGCCACATTACAATAATAATAAGACAAGAATTACTATGGAATGAATTGTGTCTCTCCAAAACTTGTATGTTGAAGCTGTAACCCCCAACTTGGTGGCATTGAAAGTGGGGGCTTTGGGAGTGAAGGATAAATGCAGGACATGTGCCCTGTCCCCCCTCCCCTCTTTGTAGGTGGGAGGATGACTCCTGGTCAAGGCTGCCTGTGTCTGGTGAAAATACCCTTGAAGTTATGCATATCTGTGAACTCCAGACAGTTTTTGAGATAAAAGTCTTTGTTTCTTCTTCTTGACATGTCATGCTTGCTTTCTTTCCAGTGCTGGGTTATATAATCTCTCCCCATGTCTATTGAGGTGTGGAAAATCTTACACGGACCAGCCACCACTGGTTTCCCTCCCATAAGTAATAATAAACCCATACCTTTACCAACCTGTCCTCTGGATGATTTCTTCAGAATAGGTAAACATTAGCGAGTCCCTGTCTAATCTAAGGCTACCACAACACAGGGAGGCAATTAGGTTTAATGACATCATGAAAGCAGAGTCTCCATGAAGGGTAGTGTCCTTATAAAAAGAGACCAAGGGAGCAAGTTTCTTCTCTCTGTCTGCCATGCAAGAACAGTGAGAAGTCAGCCATCTGCAAACCAAGAAGAGCACCTTCCCCAAGAAACTGAACTGGTTGGCACCTTGATCTTGGATTTCTTAGCCTGAGAAATTTTCCAGAACTGTGAGAAACAAATACTTGCTGTTTAAGCCACCCGGTGTATGGTATTTTGTTATGTCAGCCCAAGATGCCTAGTACAAGAAGTCAGCAGAAAAGAATAAAAAAGAAAACAGAGGAAGGAAGGAAGGAAGGAAGGAAGGAAGACTACCTGAATAATAATTAAAGATGAACCTGTAGATTCAGAAACACATAAAGCTCCTGTTTGGCAAGTTCATAGTAAATGGCCTTTTTAGTTTTAAATAAAAGCTTTGTTAGAAAACCATTTTAATTGGTGCTACCACTTTGACAAATATTTTTGTTTAAAATGATTGTAGGTCAATATTACAAGGAAAGTATTGCAACAAAGTATTGAAGCCAGAACAAAAATAACAAAATACTGAAGCATATCAGCAATGTTATACGTTATATAAAAATAAGACATTGAAAATATAGTATAGTTCTAACACTTTGTAAAGAGATGAGCAGTTGATAGTAATTTTTTTATTTGTACATTTTTTATTTTTTGAGTTGAAGTCTCACTCCGTCGCCCAGACTGGAGTGCAGTGGCCGCTCCTGGCCACCGCTGCCTCGACCTGCTGGGCTCCGGCAATCCCTCCGCCTCAGCCTTCCAAGTAGCTGGAACTACAGGTACACGCTACAATGCCCGGTTAATTTTTTTATTTATTGTAAAGATGAGGTCTCACCAAGTTGCCCAGACGGGTCTCGAATCTGCGGGCTCAGGCAATTCACTCACCTCAGTCTCCCAAAGCACGGGATTACAGGCTGAGCCTCTGAGCCCGGCTTGTACTTTTTATTTTTAAGTTGGAGTTTCACTCTGTCACCCAGGCTGGAGTGCAGTGGTTAGCTCAAAAAAAAATTTTTTTTTTTTGATTTGGAGTCTCACCCCATCACCCAGGCTGAAGTGTAGTGGCACACTCCGCCACCCCAGCATCAACAAGCTGGGCTCCAGCGACCCTTCCACCTCAGCCTTCCAAGTAGCCGGAACTACAGGTGCACGTTACCACGCCTAGCTAATTTTTTTTTTTTTATTTACTGTAGAGACAAGGTCTCACCAAGTTGCCCAGGCTGGTCTCTAACCCCAGGGATCAGGCAATCCATTTGCCTCGGCCTCCCAAAGTGCTGGGCTTACAGGCTGAGTCACAGAGCCCGGCCAAATTTTTTATTTCAGTAAAAGGTTCACTGATTATAACACACTTATAGGAGCTACCAGATATTTCTCTTTTACAGAGACAAATTTGTTGACTACCTCTGTCATGAAAGATAGCCGTAAGTATTACACTATCCAATTGTCCTTTAAAGGCAAGAGACAGAAAAAGAGAAAGTTTCCTGCTTTTTGGACGGAAACACACAAAAAATTGTACTATAGAAACAAAATTTTAAAAACACATATTTGAGTATGTTTCCATTGTTATGATATCTTTGTGGCCAAAGATGATGTAATATGTCACTTTAACAAGTTCTTAATCTGAAAACTTTTAAAAACTGTAAACAAACTTTTGAATTTTATTTTAAAATCTATTAAGGAAATAATTTCACTGGGTTTTGAATGCCCTTTTAAAAAAATACAAGAATATAAAATTATCCAACTAGTTTCCAAAAGCAAGTTATGGGCATAATGGATAAAGGAAATTTACCAAGCAAATTTTAACACAAGTCTTTGCACAGGTAAGTGCAGACATGGGGGCTTCTTTAGCCCTTCTTTAGCCCAGGAATCACACTGGTGGGATGGAGCCTCTACCATGGGTGCATCATGGTGAAAACGGGCTCAGATTACTCTTGTCTTGCCTCATTCATAGTGCCTAAGTGTAGGCCCAGATGGCTTCATTGGAAAATTCTACCAAATATTTCAAGAAACATTAACACCAAACCTTCACAAATGATGAATAGGATTGAAAAGTAATTTAGTAAATACATCTAATAGTGTACTTTTTCCATTTATATCTATATTTCTTTTTGTTAGGTATTTTTCTAGCTAAAGTAGTCATCAAAACCAAGTATCAAAATACACTAAACTAAAAGCAATATTTAATTTCCATATTTAAAAATAGGAAGGATTTTAGTCACACAACTCTCACTAAAAATATCAGTATAATTGTAATCACATATAATGTAATGATACAATTTTTTAAAATTTAAAAATTGTGGGGGTACAATTCAGGGTTAGGTATACAGATGTTCATTATGCAGGATGCTTGTTGATGAGATGTGCCCCCATCCCCTGGCAGTTTCCCACTACTGCCAATCCCACCCTCACCCTCCCCTGGCAGTTTCCTACTGCCAATTCCTTTCTTATTGTATTACGATAGTTCAAGAGTGCTTTTAAGTGAGAACATGTGATACTTGGTTCTTTTTTTCTGTGATAGTATTATAGCCTCTAAGTCCATCCAAGTTGCTGCAAATTTCATAATTTTGTCCTTCTTTACAACTGTGTAATATTCCATTGTGTATAGGTATCACATTTTTATCCAGTCCTCTTTTGATGGGCAGCATGATTGATTCCATGTTTTTGCTATTGTGAATAATGCTGCAATAAGCATGCATGTGCAGGGATCTTTTTCATATAGTTATTTGAGTTCCTCAGGGTTCATACTCAATAGAGGCATTGTGGGATCGTATGGGAGGTTGATTTTTAGGTCTTTTAGGAATTGCCACACTGTATTCCACAGAGGCTGTACTAGTTTACACTACCACCAACAGTGTAGAAGTGTCCCCTTTTTGCTGCATCCTCTCCAGCATCCATTGTTTTTTGAGTTGTTGATGATGGTCATCCTGACTGGAGTTAGGTGGTATCTCAGTGTGGTTTTAATTTGCATTTATTTGCTGACTAGTGAGGCTGAGCATTTTTTCATGTCATCTGTTGACTGAACATATGTCTTCTTTTCAGAAGTGTCTATTCATATCTTTTGCCCACTTTGTAATGGGACTGTTTGTATTTTAGTTTCTTGTAGAACCTATATGTTAGCCCTTTGTCAGATATACAGATGGCAAATATTTTTTCCCAGTCTGTGGGCTATCTCCCCGCTCTCTCAAGGTTGTTTCTTTGACTTGCAGAAGTTTATCAGTTTGATGAGGTCCCACTTGTCTATCTTATCTCTTGGGGAATGGGTACTTGGGTTTTTGACCAGGAATCGGTTGCCAGTTCCAATTTCCACAAGGGTGTCTCCTGCATTTTCTAAGGTTCTTATAGTTTGAAGTTTTATGTTTAGGTCTTTGATCCATTTAGAGTTGATTTTTGTGTACGGTGATAGGTAGGGGTCTTGTTTTAATCTTCTGCATGTGGTCAGCCAGTTTTTCCAGCACCACTTACTGAATAGGTTCTCCTCTTCCTAGTGGTTGATAGTGGAGGCTTTGTCGAAGATGAGTTGGTTGAGAAATTGAGGCTTTGCTTCTGAAATCTCTATCCTGTCCCATTGATCTTATACCTTATATATGCCTGTTCTTATACTAATATCAGGCTGTTTTTATTATCATAGCTTTATAATAAGCCTTAAAGTCTGGAACTGTGATGACTCCTGCATTTTTTTTTTGGCTGAGGATTGTTTTGGCTATTTGTGGTCATTTAATGTTTCCATATGAATTCCTGTATTGTCACTTCCAGGTCTGAGAAGAATGCTGCTGGTAGTTTAATGGGTATTGTGTTAAATCTGTAGATTGCTTTGGGTAGGATGGAATCTTAACAATGTTGATTCTTCCAATCCATGAGCATGAAATATTTTTCAATTTATTTGTGTCATGTTTGATTTCTTTGAGCAGTGTTTTGTAGTTTTCATTGTAAAGGTCTTGACTTCTCTGTTTAGGAAGATGCCAAGGTATTTCATTTTTTGTGTGTGTGGCTATTGTGAATGGAGCTGTACTTTTTATTTGGGTTTCTGTTGGCTTATTGTTGGTGTATAGGAATGTGACTGACTTTTACACATTTATTTTATACCCTGAGACTTTGTCAAAGTCCTTCACCAGTGCAAGGAGGTTTTTAACAGATTTTCTTGGGATTTTGATGTATAGAATGGTATTG
This sequence comes from Tarsius wallacei, assembly GCA_963574415.1. Classification (NCBI taxonomy): domain Eukaryota; kingdom Metazoa; phylum Chordata; class Mammalia; order Primates; family Tarsiidae; genus Tarsius; species Tarsius wallacei. The sequence continues at coordinate 5,393 of CAUYQG010190671.1, read as the reverse complement.
TCTGAAAAGAGGAATAACTTGTCTTCCTCTTTGCCTATTTGTATACCCCTGATCTCCTTCTCTTGTCTGATTGCTTTAGCTAGGACTTCCAGTACTATGTTGAAAAGGAGAGGTGAGAGTGGGCTTCCTTGTCTTGTTCCGGTTTTCAGGGGAAGTGGTTCCAATTTCTATCTGTTTAGCAATATGTTGGCTGTGGATTTCTTGTGGATGGCTCTTATTATTTTGAAGTATGTTCCATCTATGCCTAGATGTTTGAGGGTTTTTATTAAGAAGTTTTTTCCATGTCTAATGATATAAACATGTGGCTTTTGTCTTTACATCTGATGATGTATTTAATTACATTTATGGGCTTGCAGATGTTGAACCAGCCCTGCATCCTGGGGAATGAAGCGTACTTGGTCATGGATGATTTTTGAGATGTGTTGTTGAATCCTATTTGCTAGAATCTTGTTGAGAATTTTTGCATCTATGTTCATCAAGAATATTGGCCTGTAGTTCTCTTTCTTTGGTGTATCTTTATCTGGTTTGTGTATCAATGTGATGTTAGCTTCATAAAATTATTTGGGGAGAGTTTCATCTTTCTCGATTGCCTGGAATACTTTCAATAGAATTGGTGTCAGCTCCTCCTCTTTTGTTTTGTAGAATTCTGCTGGTAATCCATCTGGTCCAGGGCTTTTTTTTTTTTTTTTTTTTTTTTTGTAGGTAGTTTTCTTATGCCATAGTCAAATCCCTGGGTTGTTATTGGTCTATTTAGGGTCTCAATTTCTTCTTGTTTCAACCTGGGGAGGTTGTGTGATATCAGAAAGTCCTCCATTTCATTTAGGTTTTCAAGTTTGTTTCCATACAAATGTACTTAGTAATCTCTGATAATATTTTATATTTCTTCGGGGTCAGTTGTGACTTGATCCTTTGCATTTCTAATTGTGTTTATTTGGGCTTTTTCTCTCTTTTACTTGGTCAGTCTATCTAGGGGTCCATCAATCTTATTTATCCTTTTACAAACCAGCTTTTGGTTTTGTTGAGTTTTTGTATTGTATTTTTAACTTTCATGTCCTGAATTTGGGCTTTTATTTTGGTGATCTGGATTCTTTTACTGAAGTTATGGTTTTGGTAGTCTTGCTTTTCCAGCTTCCTTAGGTGATTGGTTAGGCTGTTAACTTGTGATCTTTTCATTTTCTTCATGTGTGTTAATAGAGATGTGAATTCCCCTCTTAGTACTGATTTCATGGCATCCAAGAGATTTTGGTAAGATGCTTCTTCATTTTCATTTGTTTCCAGATATCTTTTAGTCTGTTTTGATTTTCATATTGACCCAGGAGTTGTTTAGCATCATGCTATTTAGTGTCCATGTCTTTGTGGGTTTTGGGGGAACGTAGTTGGTGCTGATATTTATTTTTATTCCACTGTGGTCTGAGAAGGTACATGGCAGAATTTCAGTCTTATGGAATTTTTTATGCTTGATTTATGGCCGAGGCTGTGGTCGATCTTAGAGTAAATTCCATATGGTGATGAGTAGAATGTATATTTTGTGGTTGTTGAATGCAGTGTTCTGTAGGATGATACAATATTTTCAATGAGAGCAATATTTTATAACATTAATAAGTATAATGTATCTCTAAAAGGTTATATGAAATCATTTCATCTTTTAACTTTATATTTTAGTATCTTATTTATAATGTGCATAGTATATTAATGAAATGTGTGTGAGGGTGTGTGATTTTCAAATAAATAATAACTGAATTCCACACAGATCCACCCACCAGAGAAACTGGTAATAATTATAAAAATGAAAAACAAAAATCATTAATCATGGAAAACAAACCTAAGGTCATACAAAAAATAAAGAAACATCTGTACATTAGGACTACTAAAACTCAGTAAGAACAAAGTTTGTAGTATTTGAGTCAATGCCAACTTTTTTCCCTTCCCACTCTCAGCTCAGCAAGACAGAACTCCTTTTCAGACTGGTGCAGACAAAAACAGAGCACTTCCAGTTAGAAGTCTATCATCACAGGAGGAGCAACATAGTCACCACTTCTCACTCTGTCGCCAGCCATCTGTTGCTAAGGCTAAGATCCAGGTAAGTGCAGACGTGGTGACGGCTCCCTTCTTTAGCCCAGCAATTACTGGTAAGATGGAGGCTCTACCATGGGTGCATCATGCTGAAAACACTGGTGCTCAGATTACTCTTGTCTGGGCTCATTCATAGTTCCTAAATGTAGGCCCAGATGGCTTCATAGGAAAATTCTACCAAATATTTAAAGAAAAATTAACACAAATCCTTCAAAACTTATTTCAAAAAAATAATGGAAGAGGAGGTACCACTTCCTAACTCATTCTACCAGTCCTATATTAACCTAGTACTAAAAAAATTGATAATAAAAAGACAAAGATATAAGAAAAAAAAAACCCACATGCCAATAAACCCATATCTCTTATGAATATGGGTGAAAAAAGCACACAACATACAGAATGTAGCAAAATAACTTAAAAAATTATAAACCTTAACCAAGTGGGATTTATTCCAAAAATTCAAGGTTGTTTATCATCTGAATATCAATGTCTATAATAAACCATATTGAAAGAAAAGAACAAAAAAGAAAACCATCATAAATACTTCAATAGATGCAGAAAGGGTATTTAACAAAATCTAACACACTTTCAGAATAAAATATGTGAAAAGCTAGAAATAGAAAAGCACTTCTTCAGCCTGGTAAAGGACATCTAAGAAAAACCCATAGCTAACATCATTCTTAATGACGAAAGACCAAATGCTACCTCTTAAGATCAGAAACAAGCATGTTATCTCTCATAATCTTTAGTCTACATTGTGCTGGAGGGTCTAGCCAAGGCAATTAGGCAGGAAAGAAAAATAAGGCGTTCAGATTGAAAAATGAATTAGTTAGCTAGGGCTGCCCCAACCAAGAACCACAGACTGGATGTCTTGAACAACAGAAATTTATTTTTCACAATTCTGGAAGTAAAAGATCAATATACATGAGAAAGCTGGTTTCTCTAGAGTCTTCTTTTCTTGGCTTATAATGACTATGTCTCCCTATGTCTTCACATGGTTTTTCCTCTATGTGTGTCCATGTCCTACTTTTCTTCTAATAAAAGTACAGTCATGTTAGAGTTCACCATAATAACCTCATCAAACTAAAGGTCCTATCTCCAATATATCCTGAAGTAACAGTGGTTAAGACTTTAACATATAAATTTTATTTATTTATTTATTTATTTAATTTTAAAGATGTGGGGTACAATTCAGGGTTAGGTATACAAATGTTCATTATGCAGGTAGGGGGGTGTACCCCTCTCTCCCCTGGAAGTTTCCCTCAACTGCCAATCCCACTTCCCCTCCCCTGACAGTTTTCTACTACTGCTAATCCCTTTCTTATAGTATTACGATAATTTTTCAAGGTCCACTTATGAGTGAAAACATATGGTACTCTGTTCTTTGTTTCTGTGATAGATCACTGAGTATGATAGACTCTAAATCCATCCAAGTTGCTGTGAAGTCCATATGTTTGTCCTCCCTTACAGTTGCATAATATTTCATTGTGCACATGTACATTTTTTATCCAGTCCAGCTTTGATGGGCAGCATGGTTGGTTCCATGCTTTTGCTATTGTGAATAGAGCTGCAACAAACATGTGTTTGCAGGTGTCTTTTTTGTAGAATGATTTGAGCTCCTCCGGGTATATTCCCAATAGGTGAATTGCTGGGTCATGTGGAAGGTCAATTTCTAGTTCTTTCAGAAATCGTCACACTGTCTTCCAAAGAAGTTGCACTAGTTTGCATTCCCACTAGGAGTGTAGAAGCATTCCTTTTTCTCCACATCCTTGCCAACATCTGTTGTTGTCTGTTTTATTAATGATGGTCACTCTTACTGGGGTTAGATGGTATCTCGATGTGGTTTTGATTTGCATTTCTCTGATGATGAGTGAGGCTGAGCACTTTTTCATGTGTCTGTTGGCTGTCTGTATATCTTCTTTTGAGAAGTATCTATTCATATATTTTGCCCACTTTATAATGGGGCTGTTTGCTTTTTCTTTTTGGCGCATTTGAGTTCCTTGTAGATTCTAGGTGTTAGGCCTTTGTCAGATAAACAGTTGGCAAATATTCTTTCCCATTCTGTGAGCTCTGTTCCTGCTCTCTTGACGATTTCTTTTGCTTTGCAGAAGCTCATCAGTTTGATGAGGTCCCATTTGTCTATCTTATTTCTTATGGTATGGACACTTAGGGTTTTGATTAGTAATTGGTTGCCAGTTCCAATTTCCACAAGGGTGTCTCCTGCATTTTCTAAGATTCTTATAGTTTGAGGTTTTACTTTTAGGTTTTGATCCATTTAGAGTTAATTTTTGCGTCTGATGATAGGTAGGGGTCCTGTTTCAATCTTCTGCATGTGATCAGTCAGTTTTCCCAGCACCATTTACTGAATAGGTTCTCCTCTCCCCAGTGGTTGTTGTTGGATGCTTTGTCAAAGATGAGTTGGTTGAGAAATTGAGGCTTCGCTTCCAGAATCTGTATCCTGTTCCATTGGTCTATATGCCTGTTCTTGTACCAGGCTGTTTTGATTACTGTAGCCTTATAGTAAAGTTTGAAGTCTGTAAGTGTGATGTCTCCTGCTTTGTTTCTTTTGCTAAGGAGTGTTTTGGCTATTCGTGGTCATTTATGTTTCCATATGAATTTTTATTGTCATTTCCAGGTCTGAGAAGAATGATGTTGGTAATTTAATGAGTATTGCATTGAATCTGTAGATTGCCTTGGGTAGGATGGACATCATAACAATGTTGATTCTCCCTATTCATGAGCATGGAATATTTTTCCACTTGTTTGTCTCTTCTTGGATTTATTTGAGCAGTGTTTTGTAGTTCTCATTGTAAAAGTCTTTCACTTCTCTGGTTAGGAAGATGCTGAGGTATTTCCCTTATTTTGTGTGGCTATTGTGAATGGAATTGTGCTTTTTAGTTGGTTCTCTGCCTGCTTGTAGTTGGTGTATAAGAATGCAACTGTCAGCCGGGCTCGGTGGCTCAGCCTGTAATCCCGCGCCTTGGGAGGCGGAGGTGAGTGGATTGCCTGAGCCCGCGGGTTCGAGATCCGCCTGGGCAAGTGAGACCTCATCTCTACAATAAATCAAAAAATTAGCCGGGCGTGGTAGCGCACACCTGTAGTTCCAGCTATTTGGAAGGCTGAGGCGGAAGGATCGCCAGAGCCCAGCAGGTCGAGGCTGCGGTGGCCGGGAGCGGCCCCTGCACTCCAGTCTGGGTGACAGAGCGAGACTCCAACTCAAAAAACAAAACAAAACAAAACAAAACAAACAAACAAACAAAAAAGAATGCAACTGTCTTTTGCACATTTATTTTGTACCCGAAGTCTTTGCCAATGTCCTT
>CAUYQG010190666.1:0-25270 GCA_963574415.1 Tarsius wallacei | reverse complement strand
GATATTTAATTTTCTCATCTATAAGTAGGTAAGCAGAAACTCAACAATGTTTTCAAAGTCCAAGACTCCTTCTGACTTTCTGTTCCTCCATCCTTAGTATATTGGCATGCCGACTCATTGTCTCAAGATGGTGGTCTCAGCCGGGCTCGGTGGCTCAGCCTGTAATCCCGCGCCTTGGGAGGCTGAGGTGAGTGGATTGCCTGAGCCCGCGGGTTCGAGACCCGCCTGGGCAACTTGGCGAGACCTCATCTCTACAATAAAATAAAAAAAAATCAGCCGGGCATGGTAGCGCGTGCCTGTAATTCCGGCTACTCGAAAGGCTGAGGCGGAAGGATCGCCGGAGCCCAGCAGGTCGAGGCTGCGGTGGCCAGGAGAGGCCACTGCACTCCAGTCTGGGTGACAGAGTGAGACTCCAACTCAAAAAAGAAAAAAAAAAAAGGAAGATGGTGGTCTCATTCTAGGCAGCACATCTATATTCAAGGCAACAAGGATCAGAACTGGTGACCCTGTTCCCTATTTTTGAAGAAAACACATTTTTTTTTAGATGCCTGTCTCCAGCCCCCACCTGTAGGCTTCCACATACTTCTCATTGGTCAGAACTGTGTTGTGTGGTTCCTTTTGTCTGAAAGGGGGCTGGGAAAATGTTATATAGCCTTTTACCTTTATATTCAATGTCAGCAAGAGAAGTATACTGGACATAAATTTGAACTAGCCAAGCTTCAATGTCATGTTGCTCAGGATGGAATATATACAACTATCTGTTTTGCTTCATTGTCTGGACTGTCTTCCCTGCTGAAGAAGCCAGAAGGTAGGCTTCTCTGGTTATATTCAAGAGAATTTATGGATTGTGGCCAATGTGCAAAATTGAAGGGTCAATAGGCAGGCTGGGATAGAGGTGTGAGTAAAAACGGGTCAGCTAAGTGCGGGAGAGTAAACCAAAGTGTTAAAATTATGGGTTTGGGAGCCAGATTGTTCTAAGTTTAAGTTCTGGCTCTGTCTCTTTCTGTGTGACTTCACCAAGTTATGCAACCTCTCTAAGCCTTGGTTTCTTTAAGAGTTTAACGAGAAGAATAATAATAGTTTTTCATTGGGTTGCTGTGAGGAGTTATGTTTATAACTCTCTGAGCAGAGGCTCTGGCTTTTAGTAAGTATTCGGTGTCGTCATTATCCTTACATCATCATCAGAGTAATCATTAAAAAGGGGAAGTTTGATTTGATGTATAGCATAAAGAAATATCAAAGCCTGAGGTGTGATATTTTAATAATTTTTATTTTTTTATTTTTTAAAGATGAAGTTTCACTATGTTGTCCAGGCTGGTCTTGAACTCCTGGGCTCAAGCGATCCTCCCGCCTTGGCCTCCCAAAATGGTGGGATTATAGGCGTGAGCCACCGTACCCGGCCAAGAGTAGGTTAAATGGGAAAATAAGAGGATGAATCAGACAATACATATTCCCTGCAGACAATACATATTCGGCTGCCTTTACTTAAGGGACTTCCTAGTACAAGATAGTATGAATGACTCCTATGGAGAGGTAGACCTCTTACTTTGTGTCTTAGACATATCTCCTGGAAGGTGACATACTACATAAGATGCCAGAGTATGGATGTGAATGGTGGAGGGAAGAAATACTGGTAATAGGACTCTTAGGAAGGAGAGAGAGGTGGGCTTCTTCTGTCACGTGTCCTGCTGAGAGTCCCACAAGCCTATGAGAATCATTCACTGTGGAAACCACAGAGCATCAGCTTCTCCCTTTGATCTTCCTTGACCTGCTTGGTTAAGTGTGTTTGTGTGTGTTCTGAGTCACTGGCATTGCCCATCTCAGTGCCAACTTATATAGCAGCTTCAGGTAGGGTAAGTGTTTGGGCTCACTGGAATGTAGCGTGTTCTACAGGCCTGTGTTGAGCTATGTCTGTCCATGGCTGGGAGTTAAGATCTTGCAGAGTTGTAAGACAAAATTTAGGTAGTTTCCACCCTCCTCTGGGGCTGGACAGTATCTGACTAGAACGCCTGTTCATCTGTATCAACATCTGTGAGTAGTCAGTTATATGGCCTCCCCCACTCCTAGAAAAGACCCAGTGTGAATGACAGCATCAAGCACATAGGCTGGACACTGTCACTTGTGTTAACTAACTTAATCCACACAATAATCCTTGTGAGGTAAGTACAATGAGGGTTCCCGGTTTTATAGGTGATGTAACTGAGGTCAAGTAACTTACACATGTATAAGTGTCTGTTGTGTTGTAGAGGAGATGTGACTAGGTCTAAACTGTGTGTCTTGACTTATGCTAAGACTGATGAGTTCAGAAAGGCTAGAAAAACTGGTCTGTGGTTGTTCTTTGTTTTAGCCTAACTTTTGCACGAAGAAGTAAAGTTTAAGAAAGCCTTGAGCCAAACCCTTTGCCCTATGATAGAGACGGGAAAAGAAGATGAACTTGTGTCTGGGCTTTTTCTGACATACGTTCGCCAATGACTTGTGCAAGATGACTGGCAGATGGGTGGGACAGACTTGCTCTCCACTTTGTGGGGCATCAGTTTTTATTTATTTATTTTAATTATCTATCTATCTATCTATCTATCTATCTATCTATCTATCTATCTATCTATCTATGTGTAGTGAGAGAAAAGAAAGTTGTTTGTTTACAGGGTGCCAAGCAAGGAGGATGAGGCAGCTAATGCTTCAGTCTTGACCTCCCTGCTGGCTTCCAGGTCAGGGTTTTTAAAGGCAGGGAGGCAGAGATTATGGGCAAAGTCATCAGTCAATACGTGGAGACTAGACGTTGATTTGAGGTGTCAGTTTTTAGAAGTTCAGCCTTGAAGGAGAGGTTTGAAGTGAAGGGGGATTGTTGGGAAAATGTCATAAAGATTGTACTGGATCTTGTGAATGCTATGTAGAAGATGGTAGAACAGGAAATCCCCAGCTGGCCAAGATATGGAAACAGAAAAAAAATTACTGCCTTCACCAATGAGTCATTCAGTTTGATTGGAATATGGGGTGTATAAGGTGGAATGTTTAGAAGTAAGGGGGTTGGGGATATAGATCATGAAAGACTTGAAAGACCAGGATAAAGTGTGTGGCTTCTTCTCAGTAGGCGATGGGGGACCGATGAAGTAAAATCTAAGTAAAAATCGGGGCCCTACAAGGAAGGCAGACTTTATTTCACTCACACACCTCCATGTAAACTCAGCTCAGGCTACTGGTAACTGCCTGATTTTTGTCCCCAGATGGAGGATTGTGACAGAGAACTCGGTCCTTATTATTATCTTCCCAACCACCACTGTGTGCTTGAAGGTAAGACTGAGGCTAACAGCTGTGAGATAAAGGGTTAATGAGTGGAGTGTTTGTTTTCTGACTCATCTAACAGGTATTTTTGAGCACCTTTTTAAGTACAGTGGATACAGTCATTAATGAACACAGTTTTAGGGAAAATGGTCATTCTCTAACTCTACTGAATATCTTATTGGCTCAATATTTAAATTCTTGAATCTGACCCCTTTATAGAGATCATTTAAGCACCTGGCTCTGAGTCACCATTATCTCTTGCTCAACTCCTTTTTTTTTTTTTGAGTTGGAGTCTCACTCCATTGTCCAGGCTGAAGTCGAGTGGCACGCTCATGGCCACCCCAGCGTTGACTTGCTGGGCTCTGATGATCTTTCCGACTCAGCCTTCCAAGTAGCCAGAACTACCAGGTGCGCACTACTACGCCCAGCTAACTTTTTTTTTTTTATTTATTGTAGAGATGAGGTCTTGCCAAGTTGCCTATGCTGGTCTCCAACCCGTGGGCTCAGGCAATCCCCTCACCTCAGCTTCCCAAAGTGCTGGGATTACAGGCTTGAGCCACCATGCTCGGCCGCTCAACTCCTTTCATAGCCTCTTAGAAGGGCCCATGGCTTTTCTTCTTGGGACTCTACACACCACAAAGCAGTCAGAGTAACGTCTTGAGAACAGAAGTCAGATCTCACAGCTCACCTTCATAAGACCCTTCAGTGGCTCCCATTACACTTAGATTAAAATCCAGGCTAAGCATGGTGGCTCACACCTGTAATCCCAGCACTTTGGGAGGCTGAGGCAGGCAGATTGTGTGAGCCTGAGAGTTCGAGACCAGCCTGGACAACACAGTAAGACCTCATCTCTACAAACATTTAAAAAAAAATTAGCCAGGTGTGGTAACACATGCTTGCAGTCCCAGCTACTTGGGAGGCTGAGGTGGAAGGATCGCCTAAGCCCAGGAGGTCAAGGCTGCTATGAGCTGGGATTGTTGTGATCATGCCTGAGTAACAGAGTGAGACCACAGTCAAATAAAAAAAAGTCCAAGTGCCTCTCCCCATGGCACAGGCCCTATATGTTCCTGCACCTGCCAACACCTCTGATCTTCCCTGCCACCTTTCTTTCCCTTCCTCACAGTGCTCCATCCTCACTGGTCTCTTGTTCCAGAACTCTCATAGTGTCTCCCTGTCCCAGGACCTTAACTCTTGCTGTTGCTTTTGCTTGAAATGTTCTCCCAGATTCTGACATGGATGTACCTCCCCCACCCCCACCCCATGCCACTTAGATCTCTATTCAAATGTCAACTGCTCAAGAGCCAGCCTCTGGCTGGCTGTCGAGCTACCTTTACAGCACTCAGTGCTACCTGCTATTATTACACTTTTGATGGTCTATGGTGGTTATTGCTCATCAAAATGCAAGCCTCTTTGAAGGGAAGACTTTCCTCCTTGCTCCTTGTGGCATCTCCAGAATGAGTCCCCAGCACAGCCCGGGTCAACCGCACACCATAGGTATTATTGAATGAATGATACTCATGATTTCCTCTTTTTTCTTTTTCTTCTTTGTTGGTGTTTGGCTTTTTTTGGCAGGTGAACTGTTACACATTCCTTAGAAGATTCCGATGTTATGGCCACCAATGATGATGATTGTTGGGACGTCTTTTCCAGCTTAGAAAGAAACTTGTTTCACTCCTCAAAAAGCTAAGCGTCTACCTATCTAGATTTTTCTCATTTGTCACATCTCCAAATTTGCCCCTCTTGACTGTTGCAATTCCTGCATGAATGACACTCATTGTAGGCGTATTCATGGCTGTCTGCAAGTAGTCGAGTTCCTTTCTGATTTTAATTCTTTTGGCTGTGGTGAATAGTTTTTCTCTGGTTGTTAGTAATTAAAACAAACAAGCAGAAAGACTCATATTATTCTATCTCATTGCCAGATTGGATATTGCTCAACTCAAAATTAAATGTACACACACCCATAAAACGAGCCAAACTAGCTATTACCATTACATAAAGTTCCTTGTGTTCATTAGCAGTGTTGCCGCTCATAGGTTTATCCTGTTTGGCATATACATCAAAGTAACAGTCATAAAGACTTCTACAAAAATTTGGAGCATGTATATGTGGGAAATTTTTGAGATTTTTTTTGTTTGTTTCCAGCGAAACTGCAGCAAAAGTATAACTTTGTTATTGTGATATAAAGTGTAAGGCACAGAACAGAAAAATTCAGTTTTTGTCAAAACTTAGTACTCTAAGCCCACTGTCAGAGTCACCTAAACATGGCAGATATGATTCAGCTCTGTATTCTGCATCTTGGGAATTAGTGTCAGAATACCAGACCTGATCTCTTTAGTGAATGATTCATTCACTAACATGATTAACAACTGTGAGAGCTAGCAATGTTGGCCACTAATATCAGATTTTTAGAGGCTGCCTAGATTTAATGGAATTGTGGATCTGTTCCTTTGTAATGTGGGGGGGGACGGGGTGCACGCTGGCCCTAAGTGTGCTGTTCTGATTTTTAATAGTTTTATTTGAACCAGGAGAATGAGTGTATTAGGATCTCCATGGCATTACATTTTCTTACGGGTAGCTCCTACCCATGAAAAACACAAAGCAATAACAGATAGTTTCGGGGAGTTAAGAATAAAAATGAGGCCAGGTGCAGTGGCTCATGCCTATAATCTCAGCACTTTGGGGGCCTGAGGTGAGAGGATTGCCTGAGCCCACGGGTTTGAGACCTGCCTGGGCAACTTGGCGAGACCTCATCTCTACAATAAATCAAAAAATTAGCCAGGTGTGGTGGCGCGTGCCTGTAGTTCCAGCTACTTGGAAGACCGAGGCGGAAGGATCACCTGAGCCCAGTAGGTCGAGGTTGCGGTGGCTGTGAGCATGTCACCGCACTTCAGTTTGGGTGACAGAGTGAGACTCCAACTCAAAAAAAAAAAGAATAAAAATGAGTGATGAAACCTTATCAAGAAACGTTCACAGAGGTCTGATGAGTGTCTGGAGTAAGAAATATTTAGTTTCCTTTTTTTAATTTTTTTGAGTTGGAGTCTCATTCTGTCGCCCAGACTGGAGTGCAGTGGCACGCTCCCGTCCACCGCAACCTCGACGGGCTGGGCTCCGGTGATCCTTCCACCTCAGCCTTCCAAGTAGCCGGAACTACAGGCGCGCGCTACCATGCCTGGTTGATTTTTTGATTTATTGTAGAGATGAGGTCTCGCCAAGTTGCCCAGGCGGGTCTTGAACCCGTGGGCTCAGGCAATCCACTCATCTCAGCCTCCCAAAGCGCGGGATTATAGGCTGAGCCACCGAGCCCGGCTGAAATATTTAGTTTCAAGTCCAGCACTTTGGGAGGCTGAGATGGAAGGATTGCTTGAACCCAGGAGTTTGAGACCAACCTAGGTAGCATAGCAAGACCTCATCTGTACAAAAATAATAATAAAAAGAATTATCCAGGCATAGTGGCACATGCCTGTAGTCTCAGCTACTTAGGGGGCTGAAGTGGGAGGATCACCTGAGCCCAGGAGGTCAAGGCTTCTGTGAACGTGCCTCTGTACTCCAGCCTGGGTAACAGATTGAGACCCTGACTCTGGAAAAAAAAAAAAGAAAGAAAAAAATGCTTAGTTTCAATTCACTGATCCACAGGCATGGCTCTGTATAATTTTCAAAATAAGGAATTCAAAACAATTGGGGCAGATGGTCAGATTGAGATAGCCATGTGATTATTTGCTTATGTGTCTCTCAAAGGGTGGACTGCGAGCTCCTTCGAGGCAGAACCTTGTTCATATTTCTTTCCTGTTCTTGCGAGGCCTCTCGTGTAGCCTAATAGCGATGATGATTGTGATGAGGCTGGTACTGGCTAATGTTACTCAGCTCACCATATGCAGACACTGTGCTAACTGCTTTGCACACATTACCTCATTTAATTCTTGCAGCAATCCCACCAGAAGGCAACAATATATTGTGTCTGTATTTTGCAAGCAAACGGAGGCTGAAAGATATTCACGGACATGCCCACGGTCACCCAGCTAGTGAAGGGCTGGGCTCAGACTCTAAAGTCTTTTCTGTTCTTCATCCTAAGTCCACGTTGTTAATTGCTATGCCATATGCATGTTGCCTGAATGAACCAGAGTCTGGTTAATCCAGGACCGGCCCCTCCACATGGGCCCTCTGACTCAGTAGAGACTTAAAATGTGACACACGTAACTGGACAGTGGTGATGTCCTACAGCAAACCAAAGCCTCACCCGTCAGTAAGAGCAGAGAAACATACTATAAGAAAGGGATTGGCAGTAGTGGGAGACTGCCAGGGGAGGGGGGTGGGATTGGCAGTTGAGGGAACCTGCTAGGGGAGGGAGGGGCATATCTCATCAACAAGGGTACCTGCATAATCAACGTTTGTACACCTAACCCTGAATTGTACCCCACGTCTTTTTAATAAAAAGAGCAGAGAAACTTTCAGTGTGAGTCACGAGAGATTGAGGGATTGATTGCCTGTGTCAGTGGTTTAGCTACAGATGTAAAGGGGGTAGGGGGTTTAAGAGCAAGAGGAGAGAGAAGAAGGTGCCACCGATGGGAAACTGAACAAAAAGAAAGCAGGACAGTTTTTCTGAGAGGAGGTCATTCTTCATTTCCAAGCTTCCAAAGGGGTGCTTCAGTGCCCCATCTCATTTGGATTCCAGCTTGAATGTTCAGAGGCAGAACAGAAGAGCGAGTGGAGAGGTTTGGGCATGCCCCTGTGCACGGAGCTGGCTCTCGTCCCCTTCCCCGAGTGACATGTGCTTTGGAAGCAGATGGCTGGAAAGTTCTGCGCGCTCTGCCTTCCTCACTCTTGTGTGTGGGTGTGAGTTTGAGCCCGGCTCTGCCATGAGGAGTCCAGGTTGGATTACCTGCCGCTGCATCTCAACAGGGTGAGACATGTGCCTGTGGTTGCAGGCCTGTCCCAGGGAAACTTGTCATACTGGATATGGAAATCATTAAAGCAAAGTGGGAGGCTAGAGTCTTATTTCCATGCTGGTGCTTGGGTTGCTTTGCTCCAGCTGAGCTGCAGTGTGACATCGGGAAGAGAGGGACCAGAGGAAGGCCATTTGCATGGACTGCTGGCTTAGCCAAGAGCACCATTTTCCCAGACAGAAGGCACCGAAAAGGAATGTCCCCATCGAAAAAACAAAGGACGCGGTGACTTATGCCTATAATCCCAGCGCTTTGGGAGACTGAGTGGGAGGATTGCTTGAGCCTAGGAGTTTGAGACCAGCCTGGGCAACAGGCTCACTAGACCTTGTCTCTACAGAAAATTAAAAAAAGAAGCCAGGTGTGGTGGTGCATGCCTGTAGTCCCAGCTACTCGGAGGGCTGAGGCGGGAAGATCACTAGGATCTAGAAAGTCCAGGCTGCAGTGAGCTGTGATCATGTCACTGCACTCCAGCCTGGGTGACAGAGTGAACACTGACACACACACACACACACACACACACACACAATTCCCAACTTTTACGATCTACCTAGCTATGGATCTCATGGTCCTGATGGCTCTCAAGCTTTTCAAAGGGACTCTTTTCCTTATTTAGTCCTTGGTTCTCTATCTTGGCCCTCTGGCTTCTATTTGACCAATGGTTTCTGATAAACACACTGAAGCCTCCCTGTTGGTGACTTTAGATCTGCTGTAGGAAAAGGTAACTCACTTTCACAAAGCCACCATCAGCATCTGCTGACAGAAGGTGTTTTTTCCCCTAATGTGATTACGTAAGAATTAATGATGGGTAAACATCAATGTTAAGAGATTCAATTTGGATAAACATTATGAAGCTTGCCTGCTCCATCAGGGGTTATCTGATCTTTTCTGTTTTTTCTTTCTTTTCTTTGTGCTGCAAATTTTCCAAGAAAAGTTACCAGTGTTCTGCTTGCCTACTTCCTTGAACAGGGCAGATAGGGAACATTGTGAGATTCTTGTGATGCTTTGATAACTTCCAGCTCAGGGGAAACAAAAGAGGACACAGATGCATGCAAATGCAAAACCAAACAAGATATGGCAGAGCTGGCCTACTACCCTCCCCCTCCCCACAAAGGTTCTAGTGTGGAGGCACAGCACTTTGGAAGAGTTCAGGTATTTCTCACATCTTTCTGGCATGTCATGGCTTCTTGCTTTTGAGAGCTCTTAGCCCAAGGACAGACAGCCTTATTTACTGCCCCTTCCCCCCAACTCATAGGCCTTTCTGGTTCTATTTTTACTTGTTTTTATTTTAATTTTAGTTGGGGTCTCACTCTGTCGCCCAGACTGCAGTGCAGTGACATAGTCATGGCTCACTGCAGCCTTGACTTCCTGGCTCAGGTAATCCTTCCTCCTCAGCCTCTGAGGTAGCTGGGACTACAGGCATGTGCCATCATGCCTGGCTAATTTTTTGAGTTTTTGTAGAGATGCGGTCTCCCTATGTTGCCCAGGCAGGTCTTGGACTCCTGGCTCAAGCAATCCTCCCGCCTTGGCCTCCCAAAGTGCTGGGATTATAGGTGTGAGCCACTGCGCCTGGCCTGGATCTATTTTTGATTTTTGGTAATGTGCACAGGCCCATAATAATTCACATTAAATGTATATCTTACTTATAGGTATCTTTTTCAAGGAGATTGATTAGCAAAGTAAGTCATTGTTTTTAGTCCCCCAGTGTGATTTTTGTTTCTATGACAGAATCTACTTTCTCGTATCTCATGTTTGCTGATTGGCAGTCTATGTGTCCCAGACTCCATTTCTGCATCTTGTACTTCTGTGTCTAAGGACATAAACAGCCAGAACAAATGGGCTCGAAGGAAAGAAAATGGTTTGGTGAGTCGGCCATGGTGGTTCATGCCTATAATCCCAGCACTTTGGGAAGATGGGGTAGGAGTTCAAGACCAGCCTGGACAACATAGTGAGACCCTGTCTTGAAATTAAATAAAAGAATACAAACAAACCTGTAATCCCAGCACTTTGGAAGGCTGAGGCGAGAGGATTGCCTGAGCCCAGGGGTTCGAGACCAGCCTGGGCAAATTGGAGAGACCTCATCTCTACAATAAGCCAAAAAATTAGCTGGGAGTGGTGGCACATGCCTGTGGTTTCAGTTACTTGAAAGGCTGAGGTGGAAGGATCATCTGAGCCCAGTAGATCGAGACTTCAGAGGCCGTGAGTGTGTCACTGCACTCCAGGCTGGGCAACAGAGTGAGACTCTGACTAAAAAAAAAAGAATAAAAACAAATTAAAAAAGAAAATGGTTTGGTGGGGGTTCTTGTTTTTTTTTTTTGCTAATTGGAGTGAATAGTTCTTAAAGAGTGAGTTTTCTGTTATGTCAGTTGGAAAAAGAGTTGCATTCACTTTATAGTTTCTGCCTGTTGGGTACTTATTTTTCAAAAAAAAAAAAAAGAAAGAAAGAAAGAAAGAAGATTCCATGCTCTGGGAGTCCATCTGTTGTTACATTTCATGAGAGTTAAATGCACTGGAAAATATGGCTAAACATACTTTGTCCACGTTTTCTCCACCTTTGGACTGATACCAGTCATAAAACTCCATCTTATATAGACAATCTGTTAAAATAAGTTACTAAGAAACCCTAACAGGTGTAAAGGTTGCTCCCTGTGTGAGTGGGACTTCTTTCTGCTGTGGTTATAGCCAGACCAAGACTCATGCTGAGACGGTGTTTCATAGTTGACATTTTCAACTGTAAACCATATTATATGACGGGAGAGCCACACCCCAAAGTCGGTTTTCCTGCTTTGGAACTCCTGTGTGATTACTCATGTCCTCTCGGCATGTTCTCACTATTCAGGGCCTCGGCGTTGGTGAGCAGCTTACTGCACTGTTCCTTAAACATGTCCTCTCTCCCAAGGTGAACTTTTTATTTTTTTGAGTTGGAGTCTCACTCTGTTGCCAAGACTGGAGTGCAGTGGCACGCTCATGGCCTGGTGATCCCTCACCTCACAGGTGATCCCTCAGCCTCAGCCTTCCAGGTAGCTGGAACTACAGGCATGTGCCACTACACCTGGCTAATTTTTTGATTTCTTGTAGAGATGAGGTCTCGCCAAGTTGTCCAGGCTGGTCTCGAACCCGTGGGTTCAAGCAATCCTCTCACTCAGCCTCCCAAAGTGCTGGAATTATAGGCGTGAGCCACCATGCCTGGCCCCAAGGTGCATTTTAAGATAGAGGTGCACAATGAGAGGGAAGCCAAATGTGTCCTTAGCGTGAGAGACAGAGGATGTTGTGAACAACCTGGAAGGAATTCCATCTTTGGAGAGCGTGAGGAAAAGTGATCAAATTGTAGGAAGGGTGTCCGGGTCTGAGGGCAAAGCAAGCACATTGGAGGAAAAGGCGACTCTTCTCTCTCCACCGTTTTCTGAGCATCTATTATCTACCAGGCCTTTTGCTAAGCACTTTACATACATTATCTCATTTAATCCTTGGTGAGTCTCTGGAAAATATTAAGAAAATGGCTAGGGAAAGGTGAACAGCTTGCTCAAGTTCACATAGCAAGGAATTCGCAGATGTGGGATTCCAGCCCGGTGTTAAGCCCCGACGCAGCCTGCATGGTGGCCTCCCTATGGTGGCTTTCCCATGGTGGCCTCCTGCATTCCTGCTCCCATGACTTTCACTGCCGCGAGTGGATAGAAGCATCATCTGTGATTTGGCCCGACTTTTCAATGGTAAGATAATAAAGGTCTGGTGATCAAGCTGCGAATTTGGATGTTCTTGGTTGGCTCAGCCAAGCCAAAGAGCTTCTATCTTCATCTGGATAGACAGAGAACAGTGTGTGGCAAACAGACTCGGCTTGCTATTCTCGAAGTCTGAGCAATGGTGACTCACTACTTTTATTAAAGTCAGAGCTGATTTTTTTTTTCTTTGCAGAAAAATCAATTTTTTTTACACCCCATTCCTATTTTTAAGTAAATCATTTAAATTGCATATATATATATTTCTTCTTTTTTTGAGCCAGTCTCACTCTGTTGCCCAGGCTGGAGTGCAGTGGCATGCTCATGGCCAAAGCTGTCTCGACCTGTTTGGCTCGGGTGATCCTTCCACCTCAGCCTTCAAAGTAGCTGGAACTACAGGCACGCGCCACCATGCCCGCACATTTTTTGATTTATTGTAGTGATGAGGTCTTGCCAAGTTGTCCGGGCTAGTCTCAAACCCCTGGACTCAGGCAATCCTCTCACCTCGGCTTCCCAAAGTTCTGGGATTACAGGTTTGAGCCACCGCGCCAGGCCCAAATTGCCTATATTTTAAATAAGCATTCCAAACTCCTTTACCAACCAGCCCAGAGGCAGGAATGTTTTCTTCCTCCTTCCTAGTCTTGCCTAAGGAAAAGGGATTCTTTTAGACCCTGGCATGTGAAGTAGTCTTAGCTGGCCTTGGCCATTTCTAAACCAATACTCTCTTTTTCCCTCCAAGGATAACACATTTATGGCAATAATTGGTCTGAAATATAATATCACTTTCCTTCATTCATTTGTGTCATATAATTGTGCAACTTTCAGTCAAATAAGATTAAGGAAAAATATTTTCTTCCTACCTGGAAATTGGACCCCAAGGAGCTTTTCGTTTAGACGGGAATCAGACAAGACTGTAAAGCTTTCGTTACCCCACGTGGAAGGATGGAGGAACTGCAGTGGGAGTGTGTTGGAGGGGTGAAGCCTGGAGGGCTTGCTCATCTCTGAGGCCTGGAGCAGCTGGAGTCCATGAAGGAGTGAACATTTGAGCCAGATCTTGAGGGAGCAGATGCAAATGAAGAGGGAGAAGGGACTGTCACAAGGCAAGAGGAACACGAAAGAAAATCAAAAGACAGGAACAAATATTACACATGGAAGAGATGCTGAGGAACACTGGGAGAGACACATGCTGGCTTGTGCAGATATTGGCTCCCATGATTTGCTTTCCTCTGAAGTTTTCTAGGCCTGGTTAGAGTAAAAAATGAATCTCAGGAGAACGTTCGTTCAGCTGGCCACCAGCGAGATATGGGAGGAGAATAGAATTCCTTCATTTTTTTCCTACTTTCCACATCTTAACTCTTTTTTTTTTAATTTAGAGAAAGCCAGGTGCAGTGGCTCACGTCTTTAATGCCAATGCTTTGGGAGGCAAAGGTGAGAGGATTGCTTGAGCCCAGGGGTTTCAGACCAGCCTGGACAACACAGTGAGACCTTGTCTCTACAAAAAAATAAAAAATAAAAAAAATTAGCCATGCATGGTGGCGCTCCTGTAGTCTTAGCTGCTTGAGAGGCTGAGGTTGAAGAATTGCCTGGGCCCAGCAGGTCGAGGTGGCAGCAGCCATGAACATGCCACTGCACTCCAGTCTGGGCGGCAGAGTAAGACTCTGATTCAAAAAAAAAGAGAAAGAAATTTAATTTTTATAGTTAGAAGGCTGAGAAGGCCAAAGTGGAGGGGCTTCATCTTGTGAGGTTTGTGGAGATTCTCTGCAGAGTCACGAGGTAGTATACCATCACAGGGTGAGGGACGGAGCATCTAAGTTCTGTTCCTCCTTCTCTCTCCCCTCCCCCCTCTTTTTGTGTCAATCCTTCTGCCTCAGCCTCCTGAGTAGCTGGGACTACAGGTGCATGCCACCACATTCAGTTAACTTTTTAATTTTTTGTGGAGATGAGGTCTTCCTGTGTTACCCACGCTGGTCTTAAACTCTTGGACTCAAGTGATCTTCCGGCCTCGGCCTCCCAAAGTGCCAAGATTACAGGTGTGAGTCACCATGCCTGGCCCTTTTTCTCCTTTTGTCTACTTTCTGCATTTTAATAATAGGCCCAAACCCAGCTAGAAACATTTTTAAAAAGAAGGAGGCTGGGACTTAGAAGTCAAAACCTAAACCCAGATGGTCAAATTATCCCATTGAAATATATTCATCCATTCAATTGACCTGTTTATTAGCAAAGATTTTTTTTTCCCCCTACTCTGTCCTGGCTACTGAACTAAATACACTGGGAAAGGAGAGACATGTAAAATATAATGTAGTCTTTAGCCATTAAAGTGGCAGGCACTTTTCTAAATTCTAAAAATACGTTTTATGTTTTATTTTTGTACCAATTCTATGGGATTGGTGCGGTGGCGGGCCAGGTTTTGCAGCATATACATAAACTCATTCAATTTAAGGAACACACTTCAAGGAAATGAACAGTATTAGCTACTGCAATGTAATGCATTCATTTATCATTTTTCTCACCGGAGCTCACAGTCTGGGCAGGAAGACCCTCTGAGTAAATGGCTAAGATGTGCTTTGAAAGAAGTATTTATTCAACCATAAATGTTTACCCACGCCTGCTGTGTACAAGACATTGTTTTAGGTGCTTGGGATACATAAAGATCCCTACCCTTGTGAGGCTTCCATCCTAACAGGGGAGGCAAAAAAATTAAATGTGACAGAGTGAGACTCCAGCTCAAAAAAAAAAAAAATTAAATGTAGTGAATAAGTAAATGATACAGTCTTAGAAGGCAACAATTTTTAAAAGTACTGAAGGAAAAGAGGGAGACATGGAAAACAGATTGTAGTTTTAGATAGCATAGCCAGGGGAAGTCTCTTTACGAGGTGACCTATAAGCAAAGAGCAGAGAGGGCAGAAGGTAACCACGTGGATGTCTGAGGGTAGAGGGCTCCGGGCTGCGGGACCAGGCAGAGCGTGTCTCATACGTGAAGACATGCAAGAAGGTGAGGCGGTGAGGGAGAGATGACGAGTAGGAGGAGGTAAGTGTGAGAGCTAAGGGGTCAGGGGACTGTTGCAAAACCATGCAAGGAATTTGTTTTTCACTATGAGATAAGGAGACATCGGAAGGTTTCACAATAGCAGAAACATGGAACCGACCGCGCTGCCCATCGAAAGTGGACTGGATTAAAAAAATATGGTACATATACACAATGGAATATTATGCTGCCATAAAGAAGGACAAAATTACGGACTTCGCAGCAACGTGGATGGATTTGGAGTCGATCATACTCAGTGATCTATCACAAAAACAAAGAACTGGGTACCACATGTTCTCACTCATAAGTGGACCCTGAATATCTAGCATAATACTACGAGAAAGGGATTGGCAGTAGCGGGACATTGTCACGGGAAGGAGAGGAGCGCCCTCACTCCGTGTTCTCTGTCTCAGTTAATGGCATTGTCGCGAACCAGGTTAGAAACGTCGGAGCCATCTTTGAGTCCCCTCTTCTGGATCTTTCTTCTTTCTGACACACCTCTACACCGTTGCTCTTTACCTCCAAGACATGAACTCTAAAGTGTCTAAAACACCAAACAGGATCTAACTCATGGTTTCTAAATATCATCCCTGCTGCTGTGTTGTTTTTAGTAGCTCACACCAGAATAATAGCATGCAGGTGGTGAGAAATTTTAAGATCCTAGGTAGACTCTGTTGTTGTTGTTTTCGGTTGGGGTCTCACTGTCGCTCAGGCTGAAGGGCTGTGGCATGATCACGGCTCACTGCAGCTGAACTCCTGGGCTGAGGTTATCCTTTCGCCTCCGCCTCCTGAGTAACTGGGACTACAAGCATGTACCACCACACCTGGCTAATTTTATTTCATTTTATTTTATTTTTGTAAGACAGGGTCTCACTTTGTTGCCCCGGCTGGTCTTGAACTCCTGGGCTCAAGCGACCCTCCCACCTTGGCCTCCCAAAGTTCTGGGATTACAGGTGTGAAACTCCATACCTGGCCTAGATCCTAAATATACTTTGACAGTAAAGCCAACAAGATTTTTGAGGTGAGATAATGGAGCGTGAGACAAAGAGAGGAATCAAGAATGACTCCCAGGGTTCTGACCTGAGCCACTCATGGAATTGCCTTGAATGAGAATGGTAAGGACTCAGGAGCAGGTTTGGAGGGGAAGTGGGAGATTATTCACTTGGGGCATCTTTTGTTTAGATGTCTCCAAGATACCCAAGTGGTGGTATCAGCTAGGTTTTTGAGTATATGGGTCTGGAATTCAGGAGGTGCTGATCTGATGGAATATCACGGAACAGATGAAAAGGGAAGCCTGCCTGGCCCACTCTGGAGGACTCAGTAGAAGCTGCCTGCCTTTGAGAAACTCAATCGGAAAGCTTTTGCATAAAAGTCTTCTAAAGAGAAGTCCCCCTAAATCATCACCCTGGATTTGCCGAGTCATGGGGAATATGCTGAATACAAAACAATGTGTCACCTAAAAATGGAAACTGTGACAGAAACAGCAAACAAGAGTCCTGAGAAAACCTGAGCTGCCATGCTTATCGCTCCGTTGTCATCACGTGGTCGAAAGGAGGACAGACACCTCTGTTTTTGCTACCCCAAGCTCACTATCTGTCCTGAACCCACATCCCCACACCTCACTAGCTGACCTTTCACTCAAGAAGCAAGGGTTCCACAGAACAGGACTCGGCAAGTTTGACCTACTCCCTGGGGAAGGAGATATATTAAACCCCAGGTTAAGTCAAGACGCAAAGTTCATGGGCAGGAGATGTCCGTCAAATTAATAATTTGTCCAGATGAGGACAATAAATGACCTTCAGGGTTGGGCACAGTGGCTCACGCCTATAATCTGAGCACTTTGGAAGGTCAAAGTGAAAGGATTGCCTGAGTCCAGGGGTTCAAGACCAGCCTGGGCAACAGCGGGAGATCTTGTCTCTGTAATTTTTTTTTTTTTTTTTGGTTTTTTTTTTTCGAGTTGGAGTCTCACTCTGTCGCTCAGACTGGAGTGCAGTGGCACGCTCCCGGCCACCACAGCCTCAACCTGCTGGGCTTTAACAATCCTTCCGCCTCAGCCTTCCAAGTAGCTGAAACTACGGGCGTGCGCTAACACACCTGGCTGCTTTTTTTTTTTTTTAATTGTAGAGACGAGGTCTCACCAAGTTGCCCAGGTGGGTCTTAAACCCGCAGACTCAAGCAATCCACTCGCCTTGGCTTCCCAAAGTGCTGGGATTACAGGCTGAGCCACCGAGCCTGGCCTGTAATTTTTTTTTTTTAATAAATGATCTTCAGTATAAGGAAGGCTCTCGCCCTGCTCCTTCTATAACATTGGCTTCCAAGCCCTGGCAATAAACGTGAAAAACAGGCCTGGTGACATTTGCTGCTCGATTCTTCTTCCCATATGTTTGTTGCATGCGATCACTCTGGTATCCTTGGTTACGTCTGCAATATTCAAGAGGCCCTCAAATAGAACACAATAAGCCAATAAGTGGGCACGGCTACAAGTAAGTAGCTGTCGGCCCTATGATTTTTTTCTTCTGAGCACAGGAGGCTGACTCGGGGAGCAAACATCCCATTTATTCAACAAACATCTATCAACCATTTTCTAGGTCTGGGGACTGTGTTAGGCCCCACGGAGAGGATTCAAAGATGAGCAGACATATTTCTGACCCTGAGGTCCTTCCAGGGCAGAGACACTATGCTTTCTCAAGCTCGACACCTGCTGTGGCTGCCTTTTCTCAGGTCATAAATCTTCACCCTGGCCCAGCAAGTTTCCAGACGTAAAGAAAGCCTGCCTGTTATGAGGTCATTCTACCTACTACAAAGCAGTAGTTCTCAACTGGGGGGTGATTTTGCCCCCCAGGGTGCATTGGGCCATGTCTGGAGACATTTTTGGTTTTCCCAACTGAGGGCAGTGGCAGCATTGGGGGGTCAGAGCTGCCACTGGCATCTAGTGGGTAATCAGGGATGCTGCCAAACATCCAGCAGGGCACAGGACAGTCCCCACAGCCCACAGCAAAGAAGTATCCAACCCAAAACGCCAGTGGCGTGGAGGTCGACAAATCTGCTATAAGGAGTCTTCGTTTTAGCCGGTTTGTTCTTAAACAGATGCCGCTTTCAGCTACTTGGAAGGCTGAGGCGGAAGAATCGCCTGAGCCCAGCAGGTGGGGACTGTGGTGGTTGTGAGAACTTGCCACTGCACTGCAGCCTGGGTGACAGAGTGAGACTCAGACTGAAAAAAATTTTTTTTCTTGGTTGGGCGTGGTGGTTCACGGCTGTAATGTTATCACTTTGGGAGGCTGAGACAGGAGGATTGCTTGAGCTCAGGTGTTTGAGACCAGCCTGGGCAACATAGTGAGACCTCGTCTCTACAAAAAATAAAAAAGTTACCCAGACCTGGTGGTACACCTATAGTCCCAGCTACTAGAGAGGCTGAAGTGGGTGGATCGCCTGAGCCCAGGAGATCGAGGTTGCAGTACACTGTGACTGTGCTTGTAAATAGCTGCTGCACTCCAGGCTGGGTAACATAGCAAGATCCTGTCTAAAGAAATAAAAAATATATAGAGAGAGGAATTGTCAAGTTGGATAGTTAAAAATTAAAAAAAATTATAAGAAATCAGAATGACATGATACTTTGTTACATTTTAATAATGAATAAGGCTGAAGGTCAGAATCACTTATTATTTTCTCAGGAATCCCTGACATACTGTGGTGCTAATACACATGGTGGCCATCAGCACATGATAGATGGCAGTGAGGTTAGAATGAGAATTTTTTAATGGCCCCGTTCTTATTTTAAGCCTGTGTTAACATTGGAGTTTTCCTAACGTTCCTACCTTCTTTTTATCTTTTCCATCGTATTGATTTCTTGTACCTGCCATGTTTATATTTACCACCCTAGCTAGATAAATACATTTAAAATGTCTCCCCGTGATGGCTGTTTCTATAGCGGAAAGCAACTCTCTGAAATAAATCTCATAGGAAAAATAATAGTTGAGACAAGGGCTTAGAAACGAGTATTGAATTGTTTTTACTTCCTTACTTTCCATTGATCTCTCAATATGGTATAGTTTGGCTTCTGACTTCACCCTGTACTGAAATGGTATTTTCAGTGGTCACTAGCTCTGTCAATTACCTTCTGATGAGCCCTCTTTCTCCTCGGTGTCTGCAGCATTTTTCTTTTCTGCGATACATTTTCTTTTCTTTCTTTCTTTCTTTCTTTCTTTATCTTAAAGATGTGGGGGTACAAGTCAGGATTGGGTACATAAGTGTTTACGTACAGGTGAAGTTTGGGCCTCCCATTGGACCTCACTTCACCTGGCTGAGGATCAGTTACCCTTATTGATATTACGTGCTTCCTCTCCCTCCCGTGGCAGTGTCCCGCTACTGTCAATCCCTTTCTTGTAGTATTATGCTAAATATTCAGGGTCCACTTAAGAGTGAGAACATGTGGTATTCAGTTCTTTGTTCTGTGTTAGATCACTGAGTATGATAGACTCTAAATCCATCCAAGTTGCTGCAAAGTCCATAATTTTGTCCTCCTTTATGGCTGCATAATATCCCATCATGTATATGTACCGCATTGTTTTTATCCAGTCCACTTTCGATAGGTAGCATGGTTGGTTCCAAGTTTTTGCTATTGTGAATAGTGCTCTGTAGCCTTCTTGACTATTGAATATCTTCTTTTTTTTTTTTTTTGAGTTGGAGGTCTCACTCTGTCGCCCAGGCGGGAGTGCAGCGTCACACTCACGACCACCCCAGTGTCGACCTGCTGGACTCTGGCGATCCTTCCGCCTCAGCCTTCCAAGTAACCGGAACTGTAGGCACAGGCTACCACGCCCGGCTAATTTTTGATTTATTGTAGAGATGAGGTCTCGCAAGTTGCCTGGGCTGTTTTCGAACCCCGCGGGCTCAGGCAATCCATTCACCTCCGCCTCCCAAAGTGCTAGGATTGTAGACTGAGCCACCGAGCCCGGCTGAGTATCATCTTGAAACAGCCTCTGAGTTAAGATCTGTAACAAGTCTTACTGTCTTTTCCCTTTGTACTATCCTGTGTGAGCCCCTCAGATTTTCCAAAGATCTGTCTTTGGTTACCTTCTTGCTTTAGGTACTTTTGCCAGAGGTTAAGTTAACCCAATTTGAGTGGTTTCAAAGATGATTTAATCAGACATCATAAGCTTCAGACCCACGTTGCCAGCAGCCTCCTAGAAATGTTTGCAAAAATACCTTCTAGGGGTCTCGAACTCAATATGTCCCAAAGTGTAACGCACTGCTCTCTGCCTCTAGCCCTGATTTTCCTCACTCTGTGTCCTCTGTCTCAGTTAATGGCATTGCCGTGAACCAGGTTAGAAACATCGGAGCTGGCCAGGCGTGGTGGCTCAAGCCTGTAATCCCAGGGCGACAGAATGAGACTCCAACTAAAAAAAAAAGAAAAAAAATAAGAGCCCTCTTTGAGTCCCCTCTTCTGGGCCTCTCTTCTTTCTGATACACATGGCTGGTCTTCACCACCAAGACATGAACTTTAAAGTGTCTAAAACACCAAAAGAGTCTCCTAGTTAAGTATCTGCACTGTCTTTCCATCCAAGGATAATTTAAGCATCTTAGAAGGGTTTGGTGGCGAGAAAATTCTATCAGGAAATATTGGAAGGGAAGATACCACAAAACATTTCCAAAGGCAGAAAAATAAGAACTTTTGAATATAGAGTGATGAGATCTAGAAAAATATTGTCAGAGTGTTGTGTTTATTCCCTGGGACTGAGAATGAACGTAAACTATTTCTAGATTTTGACCTAAGGTTAGAGATAGCCTAGAGTTTTAAAAAAAAATGTAATATTCTTCTGCATATTTCTTGGTTATGTGCAAGAGGATTTGAAACAAGAACATTTCTAAATAATGTTTTGTTTTCCTGTCATTTTTACTTTGCTCCTAGTATGAACACTTATTGGAGCTCTATTGGCTATATATACATCAGTATTTGCCAAATAAAGCTTTTCTGCAGTTTATTTTTAATTTAATTTAATTTTATTTTTGAGTAGGAGTCTCACTCTGTCACCCAAGCTGGAGTGGCCACCGCAGCCTTCACCTGCTGGGTTCACGTGATCCTTTTGCCTCAGCCTTCTAAGTAGCTGGAGCCACAGGTGTGTGTCACCATGCCTGGCTAATTTTTTTCGTTTTTATTGTAGAGATGAGGTCTTGCCATGTTGCCCAGGCTGGTCTTGGACTCCTGGACTCAGGCAGTCCTCTCACCTCTGCCTCTCAAAGTGTTGGGATTGTAGGCATGAGCCACTGCGCCCGGCCTTTTCTGCTGTTTAGTAAACATCTCAATTCTCCACTTACAAGTCCAGGAGAGAGGAAAAAGAGAAAGAGGTTAGAAAGAGGAGTTGACAGGAATCATACCAAAGTAGGAGTTGGGGGAGACAGGGAGAAAGGTAGCACAATGTAGCTTTGCTGGTTTACACCACGTGTCACGACACCAGAGTAAAAGGTGAGAGATCCAGGCCGGGCACAGTGGCTCTTACCTGTAATCCCAGCTCTTTGGGAGGTCAAGGTGGGAGGATCCTTTGAGCCCAGGAGTTTGAGACTAGCCTCAGCAAATAGCGTGACCTACAAAAAGTCAAAAAAATTAGCTGGGTATGGTGACGTGTGCCTGGGATCCTCCCCAGGAAGGATGGCCTGAGCCCAGGAGGTAGAGGCCTGTGGTAGCCGTGATTATGCCACTACACTCCAGCTTGGGTGACAGAGTGAAACTCTGACTCAAAAAAAAAAAAAAAAAGGTGAGAGATCCCGTTCACCACCAGGAAAATGCTAAATGTCCTTTTATTGGGTAACTTCTGACATTGTGTTAAGCAAACGCAGACCACAGAATTTTCCTATGTTACACATATTGTGCAGAAATGACCTCATTCTTTGTAATATTGTTCTAGACCACTTAACCTTGAGTGATTTAGCACAGAGAGAATGCAATCTCTTCCAAAATTCATGCACCACTGAAGAAAGAATCTTTCACCTCAACCAGTTATTTAATGTGCTGTGGATTTTCTGATCCACATCTTGACAAGTGCAAAACTAGAACACAAAAGTTATAATCTGTCTTTTTCCACCTGTAGGGTTAGCCTTTATAACTCTGTTCTATTTAAAAGCTGTTGTATTGTGCAGGAATATATGACTTCTTTTTTTTTTTTGAGTTGGAGTCTCACTCTGTCACCCAGGCTGGAGTGTAGTGGCACACTCCCGGCCACTGCAGCCTCGACCTGCTGGGCTCAGGCATCCTTCCCCTCAGCCTTCCAAGTAGCTGGAACTACAGGCAGGTGCCCGGCTAATTTTTTGATTTATTGTAAAGATGAGGTCTCGCCAAGTTGTCCAGGCTGGTCTTGAACCCTTGGGCTCAGGCAATCCTCTCACCTTGACCTCCCAAAGTGCTAGGATTATAAGCATGAGCCACTGTGTCCAGCCCATTCTGTTCTTAAATATTAAATAGACCCACAGTAGTCTCCACAAATCTTGGCCTCTAGAAAGCAGAAACAAAAGACACGCACAAGTTTTGGACTTTCCTGTAAAGGAGGAGGATGTTTTCATATCATTTAAAGTGTGTATCGCCGGGTGCGGTGGCTCATGCTTGTAATCCCAGCACTCTGAGAGGCAGAGGTGAGAGGATTGCCTGAGCTTAGGAGTTCGAGGCCAGCCTGAGCAACTTGGAGAAACCCTGTCTCTAAGATAAATTAAAAATTTAGCTGGGCGTGGTGGCACATGCCTGTAGTTCCAGGTACTTGGAAGGCTGAGGCAGAGGATTGCCTGAGCCCAGCAGGTCAAGGCTGTGGTAGCTGTGATCATGCCATTGCACTCCAGCCTGGGTAACAGAGTGAGACTCTGACTCAAAATTAATTAATTAATTGATTAAGTGTATATAGTAGAACCGAAAACAAAATGCAGACTGGATAGCACATATTCACAAAGTTGTCTCAAATCCTTTCTGCACCAAGGGCACATGTATGAATAGGCATAAAAGAGGAAAATGGAAAGATCCCTGACATAAAGTCTTGTTTATATGTCTGCTGTGGTGGATCACAATCGCCTTATATCCCAGAGTTAGTAAAATAAACCTTTATAGTGAAAACTAGTTCATCATGCAATGTGGGAGGTTGAGTGTTTTATGTACTTATGCTGTTAGGGCATTATCATCCAATGTTACATACTAGTAACTTCAATGAAGTCCAAACATCCATTAAGTGTCAAAAAAACTATTTATGTGCCTATTATATGCTAGACAATGTTTTAAGTGCTGACTATTGAGTTGTAAGCAAAACAAAAACTCTCTGTCTTCACTAAGGATAACTAACACATAGTGCTTATTATCTACCAGGCGTGATTTAAGTGCTTCACATATACTAACTTTAAAAATCTTCAAGTCAGGAGAGGTGGTTCATGCCTATAATCCCAGCACTTTGAGGGGCAGAGGCTAGAGGATTGCCTGAACTCAGGAGGTTGAGACCAGCCTAAGCAACATGGCGAGATCTCATTTCTGCAATAAATCAAAAAAATTAGCCAGGTGGGGTGGTGCATGCCTGTGGTTTCAGCTACTTGGAAGGCTGAGGCGGAAAGATCACCTGAGCCCAGCAGGTTGAGACTGCAGTGGCGGTGAGTGTGTCTCTGCACTCCTGCTTGGGTGACAGAGTGAGACTACAGCTCAAAAAATAAAATCAAATGAAATCTTCAGTTCACCTCCTGAGACACACACATTATTATCTTCATTTTACAGATGAGAAAATCAAGGCCCAAGGTCCACATCAGTACTTAGCTGTAGAGCGAGGTTTCAGATCACATAGTCTTTTCCAGGGATAAAAAAAAGAAACAAAAACCCAGGCAATGAAGGCATAATTAATAACTAATCAGTGACTTTGATATGTATTTTCCCCAGAATATTAGCTCACAAATGGTTTCCTGCTGTCATCTAGATCTCAAGTTGCCATTGCTTTTATTTAATTATTTATTTGAGTTGGAGTCTCACTCTGTCCCCCAGTCTGGGATGCAGTGGCACACTCACGGCCACCACAGCTTCGACCTGCTGGGTTCAGGTGATCCTTCCGCCTCAACCTTCCAAATAGCAGGAACTGCAGGCATGCACCACCATGCCCAGCTAATTTTTTGATTTATTGTAGAGATGAAGTCTCACCAAATTGCCCAGGCTGATCTCGAACCTGTGGGCTCAGGCAATTCTCTCACTTCGGCCTCCCAAAGTGCTGGGATGATAGGCATGAGCCACTGTGACCGGCTCTGCTATTGTTTTTAAAGAAAGCTTGTATCCAAGGAGTTACAGTAGGCACTGCTGTATTGCAAACTCCTCTTGTCAGTCTATGGCATTCATTGATTCAAATGACAAATTGCTTCTCTTAGATATTCTTGACCTTATATTTTATCCCATTATTTTAGATTAGGAAGATATATTAAAGCCCCAAGAAAAAGCATATTCAAAAGGAATGATAATGTTTGTGTTCAGAGTATAAGAAACTTCTTGCTTTTTCACTATGTCATATAGAATGCCTGTACTATCTGGCTAGGTAAAATAAAATAAAACATGTCATGTCTTGATTGAACTTTTTTTTTTTAGAGACAGAATCTTGCTCTGTTGCTCAGGCTAGAGTGTAGTGGCACAATCATGGTTTCTTGCAGCCTTGACCTCCTGGGCTCAAAAATTCTCCTGCTTCAACCTCCTGAGTAACTGGGACTATAGGCATGTACCACTTGGCTAATTAATTAATTATTATTATTATTATTTTAGCAGAGACAAGGTCTTGTTATGTTGCCCAGGCTGGTTTCGAACCCCTGGGCTCAAATGATCTCCTGCCTCGGCCTCCCAAAGTGTTGGGACTACAGGTGTGAACCACTGTGCCCAGCCCTTTGATTGAACTTTAGACCAGCATGTTGAAACCCAGTGACCTGACTTAACACTAGGGAATGCTTCAAAACAGTTCTGGGTAATACATGTTCACATTAATGTAATTTGAAGGAAATATGTCACTTGTGTTATACACTGAAAGTGCTTTCAAATGAGAATCAGCTTTGCATGTCACCTTAAAGAGAACACAACCTAGTTCACAAATGAATGACTCCAGCAATGAGAGGGTAGTTCCCATGAGGTCATGCACAGGCCAGCCAACCGAACTCGATGGCCTGAACCACACCCCTGAGCCTCAGGAAAGTGAGTCGGAATGATCACTAGAAACCTATCACTCTACTGGAAAACAACCCGACACAAGCCTCAGTGATGAATACCGTTTTTTCTTTCTTTCTTTTTTTTTTTTTTTGAGTTGGAGTCTCACTCTGTCACCCAGGCT
>CAUYQG010190664.1:0-13459 GCA_963574415.1 Tarsius wallacei | reverse complement strand
CAGGCTGGAGGGCAGTGGCATGCTCCCGGCCACCGCAGCCTCGACCTGCTGGGCTCCGGCAATCCTTCCGCCTCAGCCTTCCAAGTATGTCACAGGCCTCCACCCAACTACATTAGGGGAATGTTTAAAAGCATTTGACCTCAAGTAGCCATTCGCCGTTACTCTGCAAAGTTATGGTCTGACCACGTGGCTCCTTGAGCTATGGTTGCCATGTTTCCTAGATTTGGTCCCCTCCTGTACCTTGGGGAGGTGAATCTCCTTTCTCTTCTCTCTCTAATTTACTTTCTAAATAAACCACATTTTCCGATCTAACTTCTGTGCAATTTTTTGCCTCTTTCATGTGGCACTGGATGGCACATCCCCACCCCATCAGGTCTGACCTAACATTTTGGAGGCCCTGCTGGGACATATTTTAACCTAACACTTTTGGAGGTCCCAGCAAGGATTTTTAAACTAACAAAAGTCAAATTACAAACTCTCATAAGAACTAGAAAGGAAAGATACAAGGTGTTATTTTAAGATTAAAAGTGTATTTAAAGAGGCATGTGTCCTAGTTGAGTGTGGTGGTTGTTTCCTGAGGAGGTGACCTTTGACTAGAATACTAATCTAAGCTCTTGAGCTGTTTAACATCACTAAACCTCAATCCCCACCTATAAAGAGAGGATGAAGGGTTGTCCTAAAGTCTTAATGAGATAATAAGTGCAAAGAGGTTATTTTAACTCTTAGTAAATATTTAATAAATGATCATCATTGGCTTTCTTATATTACTTTTCTCATTGTCCCTTGACCAGTGCACAGGTAGAGAACAGGATAAAAGAAACATGAAACCTGAGAATAATAACAATTACAACATCAGAAAGAAGGGGGGATGGAAGAAAACATTTTAGAAACACGAGGGAGTTTAATTTGTAAAAAGAGAGTGATTCCAATGGATTTTAACTTCTATAAAATAGAGTTATTCAGTAAAATGAGCAGTAGATTACAAGTAACCAAGTAAGAAAATGAATGCATATGGGAAATTTAATGCTTTGCTGATGTTTTTCTGACACTTCCAGAATTTTGTCATGATATTGATTATGTCTAGGGATAGCATGTTTTTCTGTGTTTTTAAAGTATTTCTTCCAATGTTATCACTGGGTTGACTGATTAATATGCTCTGCCTTTTACCTGGAGCTTGGCACTCCAGCACGCAGGAGGAAGGGTAAGGCTGACTGTACTGTGTGCACAAGGGATTGAGAGTGGAGCTGTGAACCTGTAGCCACAAACCCCTGGGGAGGGGGCCACAGATGGGCAGAATGCCCCTGGGGAGGAAGGAGGGTCTTCCAAAACTAATGTGTGGATTACAGAGCTTCCAACCTGACTGCCCTCTGTTTCAGATTAGCGAGAAAAAGAAGGAAAGCCTGGTGGGTTGTCTTCATGGAGATTGGTTTACTCTTTCCTGAAATGTGAGGTGTCTCTGGAAGAATTCCTCTGGGGAGAGGTTAAGTCCTACTACATTTTTCTGACAAAAAAATTGTTTATTTCCCCTTGTGGGGAGGGCTTCAAAGGTCAGAAGACACTTCAAAAGGAGGAGGCTCCTTTGTGGCTTGAGTTAAAACAACTGAGGCAAGCGCCCTGGGAATCCAAGAGTCACAGT
Organism: Tarsius wallacei; assembly: GCA_963574415.1. Classification (NCBI taxonomy): domain Eukaryota; kingdom Metazoa; phylum Chordata; class Mammalia; order Primates; family Tarsiidae; genus Tarsius; species Tarsius wallacei. Next base: position 11,823 of record CAUYQG010190664.1, on the reverse strand, counting down.
GCAGCAGGTGGGCAGGACAGTCCTGGGGAGGGCAGTCTGCAGGTGAGAGGGAGGGTGCTGGGGAGGGAGCCCTGCTGACTGGACATAGGCACATTATCATCCAGATCTAAGTGCCACACCTCCTCATCTGAGGGAGGAACTAGGTACTATGGAGGCCAGGAAAGGCCGGGAGAGTGGGGCCCCCGGATCTGTCCAGGCTACGTCTAGACTTTAGCTTCTATCTTCCATTTAAACCCAGCCAGCTTTGTCCCCATGGGGATAGACTGCTGTAGCAGAGTCTTTCAGTCTTTCAGTAGTTCAGTTGACTCAGGTACTCTGTGAAAGTTTTCTACCCCTGATTCTTTCACTCTTGGGCACCTTTAACTCTGGAATTTCCATCGGTAAAACATTTGTTTTTCTTTGAGTAGTCTAAAGCTAACTAACACATGTGCCTAACATCCTCTCTTTTATCCTTCTGGGAGAAATTCTAAAATATGAAAGGGAGCTGGGTTACAATAGGAGATGTGGGACGTTGAATATAGACAGCCCGCAAAAGCCACCATTAACCACGGATGGAATTGCCATGTTCCCTCTAAAGACAAGAGTGTTTTCCTCATCATCAGGGATACATATTGAAGACGTTTGATGTTTCTAGGGTGATTCTGAGGGACCTGGCCTTTCATTTAAAAGGTTTTATAACGACGTGTGTGGGGGCTTTTTTCTTGTGATTAGACCGCTGCATCTGACTATTGGCTAAATGACAACAGTATTTTTGCCCCCTACTCTTTTTTTTTTTTTTCAGTCGGCATCTCACTCTGTCTCCCAGCTTAGAGTGCAGTGGCATGCTCACAGCCACCCCAGTATGGACCTGCTGGGCTCCAGTGATCCTTCCGCCTCAGCATTCCTAGTAGCCGGAACTACAGGTGTGCGCTACCGCACCCGGATAATTTTTTTATTTATTGTAGAAGATGAGGTCTTGCCAAGTTGCCCAGGCTGGTCTCGAACCTGTGGACTCAGGCAATCTTCTCACCTCGGCCTCCCAAAGTGCTGGGATTACAGGCTTGAGCCACCACACCCGGTCCCCCTGCCCCACTCTTTCAAGAGCACTCATAGATAGATGGTCCCCAGTTTATGATGATTCAACTTAAGATTTTTTCAATGTTACAATTGTTTTATCAGAGTATTAATGCATTTACTATTTATAATATTTTTAACTTCCAGTGGAATATTCAGGACATAACCTCATAAGTTGAGAGAAACATCTCACTGGAAAGATGGGGTAGAGAGAATAACCACAAAGTTAAAAAGAAAAGAGAGACAGGAATAGAGCTTATCAGGCATAAGATGGCGATAAATAGAATCACCACGGAACCCGGAGCTAAGTGAGGCTTCTGGAGCAAGATGGCCGGGTCTGAACGCTCATCACAGGTCCACTCACCATGTAAGCGTGAAGACAGGCCAGCGCTGATAAGTGACGTGGATGAAACGCTACTTCATTCGAATTCTTAATCTTAAAACCACACAGCAAAGAGGATGTCTTTTCCACCCTAGAATTTAAAGAATGTGTTTCAAAAATGTATTTCCTTAGTACATTTTTTAGTCACTGTGTTATTTGCCACACCTAGCACATAGTAGGTCGCTAGTAGGTAGTTGTTGAATGAAATCTATAATCGTCTGTGTTTTTGCATGACCAGAGAACTGACTCCCACTGTCTTCTCGGAAAAGAGTTAATGTTGTCTGTGTCAAGAAACAAAAGCCTCTCGGCACCCAGCTCTTAGGTTTAAGGTCTCCAGAAATAGGAAACCCCGTCTTTACTTCTTGGCCCGTGGCTGCTGTATCTGAAGTTTAGCTCTAGAAATAAGAGAAGATAAAATATCTTGAAACAGTTTTTAAAGAAAGACCCTCCCCCAGTGCTGTTTGCTGCCACCTTCTTTTTCTCCTTCTTTTCAGCATGACATCCTCTCAAACGCTACCTGACAGACTGCGGCAGTCACCCTGTGAATGTAAGTAATTTCCTTATTGACAGCATCCCATTCTCTCTGACATCTGCCAGCACTCCCTGACACTTGAATAAGCATTAAGACATTAACAGTCTGGCACAGGTTTAAGGGCTGGAATAGTAATGCCTGGCAGGCCTGCTGCACAAAGCCACATGCAAACAGATCCCCGCTCATTCAACTCTGCCGTCCTTCTGGTTGGAAAACGCAGCCGAGCCCAGAGTAAATGCCGATTATTCGCTCGACTGCGCTGGCATTTTGGTGTCTCCTAAGACAGGCCAGCTCATACATTCAAGGAAAAGAAAGGAACAACGAGAAGACAAGCTTGCAAGGCAGTGTGAGAAGTGAATGTTAATAGAAAGGCAGGTCTTGGCTCTGTGGGATGAGTTAATATTTTAAAGGGTTTGACTTAGAATAAGAAGCAAAGTCAAGCTTCTCTAATGCAGACAGAACAAGTTGCATCTCACTTTCTTCTTCCTAATAGTAGCTGGCAAACACCATCTTTGTACCATGGATTTTTGAAAGCCAACTTGGGAGATACATACACAGAAAATTATTAGGAAAGAATAGCAGAGTGGTCTCTATTGCTAGAATCTGTTCACTGAGAAATGGCAATGATATCAACATGCATGCTATTAAATTGCTGAGCGAGTCAGAGAGCTGCCTTCGATCTGTTCTCAGTGGCTTGTTTGGGATCAGAGACCCATGATCCATGCTGGTAATGCCAAGGTTAACCTCAGAATAAGGTGGGCAGAGCTCTTCCTGAGGGTGGAACACTTTTTCTTGAGTGAAAAATGACTCAATATGACTGTACTTAGCAAACTAAAGAATTAAAATAGGTTTTATAGGAGTTCAAGGTAGTCTGATGGAAAGTTCAGGCAAGATGTCTCCTTTGGGTACATTCTGTGCTTCATGATTCCCTGAACACCATGATCCTTCTCATTCCCCCACTTGAGCCCTGACAGGGACAGGGCAGTGACACTGGGAAAGGGTGCTAGTTGCAGAGTGATTTCTTCACAGGCTGTCTTTGTTTTCTTGTCCTTTGGTCTCAGCCTGGAGTCATTGTCTCGGCTTTGCAAATGAGGAAGAGAAAAAGAGCTCAGAAAGGAAGAGGAACTGTCCCAAAATCAAACAGGTGGTAAGTGGCAGAGACCTAAAATGAACCTGGTCTTCACTCTGGGGTTGGCGTGTTTCCAAAACATTAACTCCCAGTCCCAGGAAACTTGGTCAGTATTATCAGAGATAGGGCACAGTAACCTAGAAGGACTAATTCTTTAGTTTGCTAAGTACAGAAGGACAGTCTGTCTGTGCAGAGCCAAAGAGCTGTCTGTGACTATGCTTAGGTTGATCAGGATCTGAGTGGAAACAGCAGCACCTGCTCTAATCCACAGAAGCGTGGGGCAGGTCCCTTCAGACTGGACTCATTCCTTCAGAAGCGGGAGGTTCTGGGCCAGCTGATGATGGATATGGGAGGTGTCTGAGGATGGGTGGACAGGAACACTTAGAGCTCTTCAGCTAAATTAAGTCCCACCTCTGGGTTTGCTGCTCCAAACCTCGTATGTTTTAGGAGTATGCCCCTCACTAGCTACTTAGTTAACTACATCTCAGTCTCTTCATTTATAAAAGAGTAATGACAACCATATCCTACACATAGGCTTGTTGTGAGGACTAACTGAGCTGAAGCTTATCCAACGTTGAGCACAGTTAATGTTCAAAAACTCAACATTAGTATATATTACAGTAAGACCCCTACATATGAAAGAGTTCCATTCTGAGAGCATTTTCATAAGTTCAATTTGTTCATAAATCAACAAAGTTAGCCTAGGTACCCAACTAACACAATTGGCTATGTAGTACTGTACTGTAATAGGTTCATAATGCTTTTTACACAAATAATATATAAAAAACAAACACAAAAAATAAAGAAAACATTTAATCCTACAGTATAGTACCTGAAAATCACAGTAGTAGAATACAACAGCTGGCATACAGGGCCTGGCGTTGAGTGAACAGGCAAGAAGAATGACTGACAGGAGGAGGGAGGGAAGGTGAGAGACGGCAGAGTTGAAGGATCATCAGCAACAGGAAATGGAGGGCAAACTGCCATGTCACTCACACTGACGTTGATGGCACAGGTAGATTCTGATTCCTTGCTGGATTCAGTTCTATCTACCCTTTGAAAAATGAATGTTTGCACTTTGAAAATTCACAACTTAAAGGTTCATATATAGGGGAATTACTGTATTATTAATTGATATAGCTGTCCACCAACATCTCTCCTTGGACGTCCTGCAGTTTGTTCAAATGCATGCACCAAGCCAGTTCATCTTCCACATAATCATAACAATCACAGCACAAAGCTGCTGTGAGCCTGGCCTATGCTTGGTACACTATCCTTATTAGCTTATTTAGTCCTGCAGTTAGGAATTTTACAGATGGGTTAATCATCGCTCAGGGGGATTAAACAACCTGCCCAAGTCTCATAGCTGTTCAGTGTCAGATGATGCTTCAAGACTGGGGCCACTGATGCCAAAGCCATTCCGGGCTATGCTTCTGGGCTAACCCACCTTGCCCTCCCCAGACAAAGCTGCAAGCCATGGGAACTTTGAATTTCTTTTCGCTCTGGGTCCTCCACTCACACAATTGGGAAATCCTTCCTGGCCGTTCCATTTTGTGGGAATCTCATCCTACTCTGACTGCCCTGGTCAGCACCACTTTTCCGTCTGCTGGACATCATGGGCTGCCTTAGCATGAACTGCTTTCTGGGTCCCCTTCTTTCTGGTTTAACCCCATATCCCACAATGCTGCCTGATTAACCCTCCAAAGTCTGGGTCTCTTCATGTCCCTGCAGAAAATCTTCAATGCCTCCCACTCTCTGCTGTAGAAATATGATCCTCATCAGCCTGTCAGTCAAGGTCAGCTTTCCCCATCAATGTGTGGCTGAGCTCTTTTGTTCTCTTGGCACTCTCAGTGGAAAGCCCATGCCATGAGGGCAGTGATGTATGCCTCGTGTTCACTGCAGCATCCCCAACACCCAGAATAACACTTTGTTTATAGTCAGTGCTTGTTAAATATTTGTTGAATACATAAGACAATTTCCCAGCCAAAATGATTGTACTTTCTTTTCACTGTGTTTTACTGTAGAGACATTGAAAGACAAAATCTGCTTTCACTTTTTGAAGCTGCTAGTAATGTTTTAGAAATGAAGAAAAACTAACAAAGGATTTTTTAAAAATTGATATATTTTAGAAGATAATATTTATCAAATTAACGCTTTTAATGTCTACAAACAAAATGCAGATGGGTGCAGTGGCTCATGCTTGTAATGCCAGCACTTTGGGAAGCTGAGGTGGGAGGATCATATGAGACCAGGAGTTCAAAACCAGCATGGGCAAAAAAGCAAGACTCTTTCTCTACAAAAAACAGAAAAGTAATCCAGGCATGCTGGTGCACCTCTGTAGTCCCAGCTACTTGGGAGACTGAGGCGAAAAGATCACCTGAGCCCAGGAGGTCGAGGCTGCAGTGAGCCATGATCGTGCCACTGCATTCCAGTCTAGGCGACAGAGTGAGACCTCAACTCAAAACAAACACACGGTGTAATATGTGTGCTATCCAAAAATAATTACAACAATTACAGGACTTATTCATTCCTAATCACTATAGGCAGTGTGACCCAGTATTGGAACACCTGCTTGAAACAGGGTGACAGAGATCTCCTTTGCTCTTACCAGGACATGCCTTCTCAAGGCAGTTGTTACCCTTTGGTGGTCCTTCTGGCTGTGTGGCCTGGCCCTAATGGCACTGCATCTCCCCCTCTTCATATCCCCAGTCCTTGCTCTGTACATTCCTTTCATCTGCCCCTTCTGTCCATCTCATACCCCACTTATCCTTCCAAGAGTCAACACTCAACCTCCCTGTCTTTTTCCCAGGCTTGTCCACCTGAACAATCCTCTCACTCTCGTGGCCTCCCCACAGAAGTCTAACTAGGTCCCTGTGCTTGTGATTTCTTCTTTTATCCCATACATGTTAGCTATACATATCCTCTCTAGGTTCACAAAAACAGGTCCCAGCAGCTATTTCTGATTCCTCTTTGTACCCACTCTCTGCCTACTGCTCTGTATCACGTCATGTCCACAGATGCTCAATATATTTTTTTGAATAAATAAATGGATGCAGCAATGCAGGTAAAAATAGCAGATGGCTCAAGTCTCAGTGTTAGGCATCAGGTTGACTTGATCAGTCCATAGAAGGTGTGAGGGAGAGGCAGGCTGTGTCTAACAAGGGGTGAGCCGATGAAAGGCAGCACTTCATGGAAAGCATCACAGCCTACAAATTAAGGAGGGGTCTTGGGCTTGGGTTCAGATATCAGCTGTCTCTTATTTGTTATATATACTTTGGACATCAAATGATATTCAAAGGTTTTGTTGTGAAGATCAAGTAAGCTAATAATGTGAAGTGGCAATTCCCATTGTGGTAGATTGAAATCTTGTTTCAAATACTTTGCTAACTTTCATGTTAAAACACTCACATGTGTACATGCACCTGCCTTAGTTCTGGCCGCTATAACAAATTACCATAGATAGATGGCTTAAACCAGGGGTCCCTCATCCCTGGGCCATGGATCAGTACCAGTGCATGGTCTATTAGGCACTGAGCCACACAGCAGGAGGCAAGCAATGGTAGACTGAGTGAAGCTTCATCTGTATTTACAGCTACTCCCCATCATTCACATTACTGCCTGAGCATGCACTGCAGTGGCGTTAGATTCTCACAAGAGCACAGACCCTACTGTGGACCATGCAAGCAGGGAATCTAGGTTGTGTGCTTCTCGTAAGAATCTAACGTCTGATGATCCCCACCCCTGTGGAAAAATTGTCTTCCATGAAACCAGCCCCTGATGACAGAAAGGTTGGGGACCACTGACTTAAACAACTAATATTTATTTTTCACAGTTCTGGAGGCTGAAAGTGAGATGCTGGTATTGTTGGCTTCTGGTGAGGGCCCTCCTCTGGGCTGCAACTGGCAGACAAAGGAAGAGAGAGAGCTCTGGGGTCGCTTTAATGAGAACACTAATCCTATTCATGAGGCCTCCACCCCATGACCTAGTCACCTCCCAAAGGTCCCACCTTCTAAGACTATCTGGGAGGTTAAAATTTAAATGTGTACATCCTGAGGAAGACACAAGCACTCTGACAGCTGCACTGTCCCTGGCTGTCATTGTGTGACTTACTGTGTTTCTTTGTTGACATCAGGCTTGGCCATCTGACTTGCTATGGACAGTGGCATTTACATGGAAGTGATGTGTGCCCTGATGGAGCCTACACTTTTTGGCCATGGCACTCTTTTCTCTCTGCCACAGACCCTCAGATAGGTTCTTCTCATGCACCCTGGCTCCCACACTGAAGAATTCATATGGAGCAGAGCCTCCCATCACAACCAACCCACAATCTCTGTCATAAGCCACCAAGACATGGGGTTACTGCGGCAACCCAGCCTGGTGACCAGCAGCCCAGTGTCAAGAAGAACCCAGTCCATGGAAAGCCCTTGGAACAGTGCCTGGGACACAGTAAGGACACATTAGTGATCATCACGGCAGATGCATTCTGACTCTCAACTTCACAATTCTCACTTGCATGTCTTAAATGAAAACCATTGAGCTCTTTGAGGTATCCTGTCACAGATGGTCATCTAAATAAGAGCTAGAAGGTGTGGGTTCTGATGTTGCCCTGTGACCACGCTCATAGGACTTGACCTTTCCAGGACTCTGTTTCCTCATAGATAACTGTCAACATTCCTTCCAGTTCAAAGAAGTTTCTGAGTCTACGGATCAGCAGCTGTTGGAGCTTTCCACATCAGGATGCAAGAGTTAGCTCCACCAGCCACAAAGCTGGACAATCTGTGCCCCTCAACTCTCCATCCTTTTCTCTCCTCAGAGCGTTTGTTAGGCTCTGTCCACTGGCAGTTTTTAAGCAGTGGCATCTTTATAGACTCCCGAAGCACAGTACTGGTTTCCTTCCCCCTTAAAATTAAGTTGGGGCACAAAACTCTTAGCCAGAGAAAAAAGTGCTTTCTTAGAAAGGGGAAGGTCTTGTTTTACAGGGATTACAGAATGCCCTCTGTATGTTTTTTAACTTAAAAGATTTTAAACTGTTCAAATACATTTTTTTTAACGTAAAGGACTTAAAATAAAAAGCATGGTACAATCAGAGAAGAAAAGTGAGGCTGCTGTGGTGGGCAAAGCTTGGCTTGAGAGCTGTAGCCCTGGGTTCCAGCCTGTTTCTCCATTAGTTGGCCAGGTAACCTTGGGCAGTCACGCATTTCTCCTTATTTGTCATGATAAAGGATCTCCAAGTTCCTGTCAGCACTAGCTAGTGTTTCATCACTGTGATTCCATCAGAGTTAATTTGACAGGGTTGTTTTTTACAGGCTTTAAGTGGCAGTTCTCTTAATTTGTAGAGAAAGGGAAATACATTAAAGAAGGGAAATGTTTACAGGAGAAGCTCAGCCCACACTAATTTTCTGAATTGCTAATAAATTTTGATCCTAAAGGAGAAATAAAAGAAAGCACTAGATTTATAATCATTGAACAAAACAAGCACTATACAATTTGCCAGGAGAACAGGTGGTCCCGTGTCTTTTCCTGCCCACTTACAGGGGATTTTCCATGTCAGCTAAGTAAGGAGAACTGCTTTCTACCATATTCCTCCAGCTCTGTTGAAATGTATCTCTTATTGAAACATATCCATGTATTGAAATGTATGAGTTGTAACAATTAAGTTCGTGAACTTGCCACCATGCACTTATGTTGGCAGCATTGTACAAATAACTTGGTAAGGTTTTATAACCTTGGCTTATCAGTGTCTCACAGTGTTTGTGTTGATGTGTGGTGATGTCTTGCTAAGTGGCGTTCGTTATGGTTGTTGTGCATTTTTGTGCACCATCGTGAGAATGTTGGAGTTTGAATTAGAGCAACGAACAAATATTAAATTTCTTGTTCAACATGACAAGAGTGGGAGTGAAATCAAGGACATGTCAGTCCAAGTTTATGGGAATAATGCCATGAAGAAAATGACAGTGTACAAGTGGATTAAGTGTTTTTCTGAGGGGAGAGAAAGCGTCACTGATGAAGAGTGGTCAGGACAGCCAGTAATGAGCAGAACTGACCAAAACATTACAAAACTGCATCGGGCTGACTGTGAGAAACATAGCAGACCAAATAAACATCGATAGAAAAACAGGAAAATCTTAACTGAAAATCTTGGCATGAGAAAGGTGTGTGCAAAAAATGGTCCCTTAGGAGCTCTTGCATCATGACAATGCATCAGCTCACACAGCACTATATATGAGGGAGTTTTTAGCCAGTCAACAAATAACTGTATTGGAACAACCTTCCCACCCACCTGATCTGGCCCCCAGTGAATTTTTTCTTTACCTGAAAATAAAGGAAATATTGAAAGGAAGACGTATGATGACATTCAGAACATCAAGGATAATACAACAATGGCTCTGATGGCTATTCCAGAAAAAGAGTTCCAAAATTGCTTTGACTGGTGGACTAGGCACTGGCATTGGTGCATAGCTTCTCAAGGGGAGTCCTTCGAAGGTGACCATAGTGATATTCAGCAATGAGGCATGTAGTACTTTTTCTAGAATGAGTTCTCAAACTTAATTGTCGGAACTTGTAGTTGATTCTCAGTGTCTCTGAGAGTCTGTCAAGTAGAGTGTGGGTATCAAAGCTGGCTCATAGTTTGATGTATTCTTGGTTTCAAAAGCCAAGTCCTTCTTTCCTCACTTGAGGTCAGATGCCAACCGTTCCCATGTCCCTGGCAGGGTTGATGGAAAGTCCCTCCTCCACATCCCTCCTGCCCTGGATTCCCACCACATCCTTCCTCAGCCTGTCCCACTCTTGCCTGTGGTAAGAGATGACTCCGAAGGTGGCCTTGGTAACTGTACAATCTAAGTAAACTGCACGCACTTCAAGACAAGTTCCTGGGGACTCCACCCCATGTTAGAAACATGTTGCTCCTTCCACACAGAGATTCTGTAATTGCTAAAACTCATGAAAACCCACCCCCAGCCTCAGAGAGGCACACCAGAATGGGTTGTGAAGGTGCCCTGCTTGGGTCTCCCTGGGAGAGACCTGCTGTGTGGGGCATGGCTGATGGGCATCTCTAGCTGCTGGGCTCTAGACCTATGTTGACTCTCAGGCCATACTTTCCAATGACCCCAGCCAGGGACTGAGTGCAGTAGGGTGCCAGAGCCAGGTCATTCCTGCCTAAAGGGAGATCCATCAAATGCACACCTTTCTCCAGGGACTCTCCATCAGGCTGGCCACAGCAGCCTCAAAACTGTGCTTTGGTCCAAAACTCTTCCAGTCCAACCCTTTTTTCTGTCTGTTGTAGGTCTCACACCTGCACCACAGGTTGAGGCTCCCCTGACCTCCCCCTGCTCTTTCCTGCTTTATCCTTCTCTGGAGCTTCCCTCAGTAAACCTCTTGCAAGGCTAATTCCACTTGGCAGCTGTCTCTTGAAAAGGAGGGTGTTGCACTTTTAAAAGTCTGCATGCCCAGCCCACTATATTAGCCAGGGTTCAGAGAGACAGAACAGTAGGTTCAGCTACATTGTACTGAACAGTTACATTATATTGAAATGTACATAGATACATTTATTTATTTTATTTTTTTAATTTTTATTTTAAAGATGTAGGGTACAATTCAGGATTAGGTATACAAGTGGTCATCGTACAGTAAAGTTTGGGCCACCCTTTGGTCCCCACTTCACCTGGTTTGAGATCAGGTACTCTCATTGATGTTATGTGCCTCCCCCTTCCTGGAAATGTCCCACTACTGCCAATCCCTTTCCGGTAGTATTATGGTAAATGTTCAGGGTCCACTTATGAGTGAGAACATATAGTACTTGGTTCTCTGTTTCCATGATAGATCACTGAGAATTATAGATCCTAAATCCATCCAAATCACTGTGAAGTCCATAATTTTGTCCTTCGTATGGCTGCATAATACTCCATCATGTATTTGTACCACATTTGTTTTATCTAGCCTACTTTCAATGGGCAGCACCATAGATACATTTCAATGGAACTGGAGGAATACAGCAGAACCAATATTTTACACACACACACACGTGTGAGTGTGTGTGTGTGTGATATGAACAAATACTGAGGTGCCAAAAAATGTATGCATACTTTAAGAAATGTTATCTATGTATTACTTTTTGAATTTGAATTAAATTATGGTAGCAATGTGTAGTATGTTCACTCAACCATGCTTCCACCATTTTCTTTGTCCTGTCTGTCGCATGGTGATGCTAGCATTCATTTGATTAATGCCATCTTTTGAGCAATTGTCATACTTAAAATGTGGATACATATTTTTGGCATATAAGGAATTGTCTCATGCAATTATGGAAGTTGAAGCACCTCCAGATTTGCATTCAGCAAGCTGGAGACCAGGAGAGACACCGTGTAGCTCCAGTTCAAAAGCCAACAGGCTCAGGACCCAAGAAGAGCAGGTGTTTCACTCTAGTCTGAAGGTCAGAAAAGACTATTGTTTCAGTTCAAGGCAGTCGGACAAGAGTTCCATTACGTCCTGGGAAGGTCAGTCTTTTTTTTTTTTTGAGTTGGAGTCCCACTCGCTCGCCCAGACTGGAGTGCAGTGGCCGCTCCCGGCCACCGCAGCCTCGACCTGCTGGGCTCCAGCGATCCTTCCGCCTCAGCCTTCCGAGTAGCCAGAATTACAGGTACGCGCTACCACGCCCGGCTAATTTTTTTTAGATTTATTGTAGAGATGAGGTTTCGCCTGCCCAGACGGGTCTCGAACCCGCGGGCTCAG
>CAUYQG010190654.1:0-25172 GCA_963574415.1 Tarsius wallacei | reverse complement strand
AATAAGTAAATAAGTAAAAGGCTGCCCTGGAGGGTGGGAGCCCTAAATTAGAAGCCTCTCAAGGCCCAAAGGCAGAATTATAAAGAAAAAAATTCCTTGATAATTTCTGAGTTGTTCCTCATTCACAGAGTGGAAATTCCTGCTAGGAGCAAGGCTTGGGAGGGACTTGATGTTAGCTCAGTCATTTCCCAGCTGTGTGACTTAGGCAAGTCCCTTAACCTCTCTGAGCCTCAGGGTCTTTATGCATAGTTAATAGTGACAGCAAGACCTATGCTATCCAGGCTTCCACAAATATTAAATGTGACAACATTTGTGCTAGCATGTTGCAAGCTTCAAAGTGCTCCAAAGTTGATCAGCATGCTTCTTGCTCTCTGTGGACTGGTTCAGAGAGGATGCACTGGGATTGGACTAGCTGGGTGTAAATCTTGACTCTGTGGGCTCCTGGGTGTGTGTCCTTCAACAAGTTTATCAGCCATTCTGTATTTCACTTTTGTTATCTGTAAAATGAAGCTTAAATATAGCAGCACCTACCCCACAGGATTGTCACGATAGTTAAATGAGTGTATTCACATAAAATGCTTAGACTGCCTGGCACAGAGTAGCATCCAATAAATGGTAGTTATTATGTTTATTATGTATTTATTATTGTTGTCACTTATCCTTCAGTGATAAATCATGTCCTTCCTGGTCCCATGAGGGGCGGGCAAAATACACTTTTACCACTCATTGCTTTTGGGCTTGGCCATATGACTTGCTTTGCCTGATGAGATGTTGGCAAGTATGATGTGAGCTGAAGCTTAAAATGTGCTTGTGCTGTGGGGCTTGTCCTCCTGTTCTTCTGCCATTGCCATGAGAAGAACATGCCCTGAAGAGCCCACCATCCCAGAAGAATGAAAGCCACATGGAGCAGAGCGGAATGAAACCCATCCTGGATTAGGCAATGAGCAGACCTGCAGCTCGAAGCAGAGTCTCCACGGCTGATCTGCAAAACTGAAAGCATCATGAGAAATGCTTGCCACTGAATGTTAGAGTGATTTGCTGTGTAGTAATGGCTGACTCATAATTACTGTTATTTTTACCATCCAGCTACAGCGTGTACACTTTGGGGCTGTTATGTTAAATCTTAAAATGCACCCCATTCAATTTTTGCCCAATTCTCATTATAGAAACAACAGGAGGAATTCTCTTTTCTTTGTAGGATATATAAAACATGCATTTGTTAATTCACTCAACTACCATGTACTGAGCACCTATTATCTACAGACATCACACTAGGTGCTTGGGAAACACATGTTTCAGGAATATCTCCATTTAGTTCCTGCAGTTAAATCATCTTTCACTGCCTAATATGCTGATTCTTAGAAAGCCGAGTCGTGCCCTGTGATGCATTAGTCCTGGCCAGGGGAGGAAGGCTTTCATGCCATCATCACTACTGGAATCCACCAAAGACTTTAGCCAGCCATGTGTCTGCTCAACGGGAAGGCTGTCAGTGTCCAGGATCCTCTCAACCTTGTAGAAAGTTCTACAGTCTTCAAATTGCCACTAATATTCAGAATCCAAAATGCTGCCATCTTTTTCCTGGATAAAACCCAGCGCACACCTAGGATCGGAAAGGCAGGAAGTTGCAACTCTCCTCTCCCTCGGGCTAAAGCAGTCCTGGTCCATAACAGCCGACTGCTTTTCTGGGGCTCGGGAAAATTGAAAAGCAGTCCATCTGGAAACCCGCCCCCCTTCCCCAGAGCTGATGCTGTTTAGAACCTGGCAAGAGCAGGGATCAAGGGCTGGGCCGCCGTTTTATCATCCCTTCGATGTAGGCCATCTAAGAGTCTATTATCCAACCTGCGCCAACTGGCAAAACTCCAGGTCAGCCTATTTCAGAGTCAGAGGGCACCTCAGAAGCTGTTTCACCCACACTGCTCTCACTGACCTCAGCCTCGGCTCTGGGGATAAAGAAAGGGTTTAGTCTGCAGATTATTCCATTTAGACCCCACTGTGAGCCATAAAACAGTGGCTCCCATGTGCAGAATGTTTACAACTCTCTAGAAGGCATATTTTTTTCTTCTGTACAACATAGAATGTGGTAGCACAAAAATAACTGGTGAATGTTTATTTCTTCTAAAAGCTCACTTGGTTTCTAGAAATGTAATATGTGTGTGCCCTGAAGTTTGAATTCGTGTACATAAGGTTGGCACTCATGCTATGTAGGCAACCTGGGAATCTCTGTAGATCTACCATAACATAGTTACCTCAAGCTTTAAATTGACCATAAATCTCAGCTTTTACTTTCTATCATGCTGCGTCTTACAAGGAATGGGGTGGCTGCTAATATGTGCAATATGAGACATTCTGACCACTAGAGCTAAAGGCAGCAGGGAGGCATCTCACACCATTTACTAGGAAGCCACTCCGATCTAATGCTGCTCATCCACTCTAAGAACAGCGTTGGCTTCTGTATTAAGCATGTTTTTTTATTCTGTATTTTTGAGGCTTTGACATCTTAAGGCCTTGTTGACCTTAGAAGAACTGCCCCTCCCAGGCCTAGCTAACTCCTGGATATAGCCAACAACTCACCCAGGAGTGTGCCTTTCATATGCAAATCAACCAAACCAGAGCCCACACCTCAACCACTTCCTTTCTGGGGCTCTTACAATCCAGGTCACACTCTCTGCCTGCCCTAATCATCCCAGGGCCAGGAACCAGAAAACTCAGGACAACCTCTGTGCCCCAGAGCCCACTGATATTCAAACCAGCCAGTTCTAAACCTGATTGTTTTGCCTTACCTGTTCCTTCCCACAGAAACCACAATTAGGACTCTTGCCCACAGTTGTATTCTGTTCTTCTGCCTCCTGATCTACCTTGGTGTTTCCCTGTGAGACCCCCAACCCCCACCCCTTGATGTGGCCTGCCCCCTCCTGGGATCTGTGTGTAACAAATTATCTCCTCAAAGAAATTATCTGTCTCCTGATCTGTTGGTTTCATCATACCTGAATAATAATAAAACCTAAGTTTTAAAACAGCTTCAGTGCTCAGGAAGGGAAAAGACAGAAAGTAAGCCAATAATTTGTTACCAAGGCAAGCTGGCTCCTCCAATTGTGTAGTTGCTCAAATAAGGATTGGAGCAACCTTTGGAGAGGTGAGGACTGGGAACACATGAGGTACAAAAGAACATGTTCAAGAGTAAATGTTAAACAACTGGTTTTTAAAATAAAAATGCCTTGATTAGTGGTGTTTAGGAATTCCATGATGCAAATAGTCCTACTATGGTTGATTTCAAGCCACCAATGTGAGAAGAAATGTACACAATTGGCTATTGCAAACCTCTACATGTTGGTTCTTGTGCACCAATGGAATGGAACCTTCTACTATTTGCTGAAGGGCTCGAGGGAATTCCCAAAATGTGGCCCTGGAGATCCAAGAGCAAAAAAAGCTGCCTGATATTCCCACAGGACAGGATTTCAGAAAAAGACAGGAGAATAATGGAAAAGTCTAGGAAAGAGTGACCTTGCCAAAGTTCTTTAAAAGTCTCTAGACATCCCTCATGCCAGCATTTCTCAGGGGAAAATTCAGCTCAGCAGTTCAGGGAATGCAGGGTGTGGGAGAAACAACCCAAGCTCTGGTGTCACAAAGCCCTGGCCTGAACTGCAAGTTCCGCAGCTATGTGGCCTTGAGTGAGTTAGTCTGACCCCAAACCTCAGTATACTCACGTGTAAAATGGGAATAACAATTCCAACAGGCCAGGCTCCGTGGCTCAGCCTATAATCCCAGCACTTTGGAAGGCTGAGGCGAGTGGATTTTCTTAGCCTGTGGGTTCGAGACCAGCCCAGGCAGCTTGGTGAGACCTGATCTCTACAATAAATCAAAACTTAGCTGGGTGTGGTAGCGCACACCTGTAGTTCTGGCAACTTGGAAGGCTGAGGCAGAAGGATCACTGGAGCCCAGCAGGTTGAGGCTGCGGTGGCCAAGAGGCATGCCACTGCCCTCCAGCCTGGGTGACAGAGTGAGACTCCAGCTCAAAAAAAAAAAAATTCCAACAATGCTGGGTTGTGATAAAAGCTAGGGATAATGCATGTTCAGGGCTTAGTACAACGCCTGACACAGACAGGTGTTCTTAACCCAGTCAAGGGAGCCATGGATGGATTCATTCACTAATTTGTAACTGAAATTTAATATTTCCTTCAATTATGAATAAAGGTAACAAACCACAACGGTATTAGCAGCGCTTGTGAGTTTGTCACCAATAAAAACTACTGATCTTTTAATTCATATTATAGTTGATATATTGAAATATGATTTATACCTCTATTATTTTAAATTACAGTGGTGGAGGCTGGGCATAGTGGCTCACACCTATAATCCCATGGGAGGCTGAGGAGGGAGGATTGCCTGAGCCCAGAAGTTCGAGACCAGCCTGGACAACATAGCAAGACCTCATCTCTAAAAAAAAAAATAAATATTAAATAAATAAATATATACATATACGTACATACATACATAAATTACAATGGTGGTTGTAGTCATCACTAACTTTTGTTATTTAATGCAGTAATAAAGAAGCGTATACCTATTGCAATATCACAATCTTTAAAATATCTTGATAACTGTATTTCAATATAGTTGGCTCCCCTTGTAATCTTATGCATTAAGAAACATTTTTCTGAGAAGAGATCCATAGGCTTCAACAGATTGCCAAAGGGGTCCATGTTTCAAATAAACATCAAGAATCCCTGTACTGATACAAAAATGGTAGCTAGTTTATTATTATTAATCATCATCATCATTCTCACAGCCTCTGGGGCATTAACAGCCCTGCTTGGATGAAAGCCAGTGGAGCAGCTGCCCCCTGGAAAACATCTCAGTTCCACGTGCCCACAAGCTGTCAGAACATCAGGAAAGCCACTGACCAAAATCTCCCTTCTTGCCGTTCATCCACCCCTCCCCCAAGACTTTGGTAACTACCCATTCTACCCTCTATTACATATATATATATAATTTGTTAATTAAAAATAAAAGATAACAAAATTAAAAAGAGCGAAAGCCATTGAATAAAACTATAGTGCTTGCTGCCTGGTTGTTCCTTCTTACTTTCTAGAATTCCCCAAACAAGGCTCTGCAATTCACAATGGCACCAGATGCAATTCCCAGCTCCATGCCCACTGACTGGGTGCTTCCTGAGTATTTTCATGCTCTGATCCCTACAGAAATGTGTCACAGCTGCTCCTGGAGCCCTGGAAACACAGCTTCTGGATGTCCTCAACAAGTACCAATTGCTAATATTCTGACATGGTCTATGATTCAGAAAACCCAGACACAACACCTTAGCCCTAGAAGATTCCACGAGATACAGAATGAGTGCCCTTAAGGCCAGAGTGTCTGTACCTGTGAGCTGCTTTTGGACTTTGCAAAAATGTTTAGAAAGCAAACAATATTGTTGGTTAGGCCCAAGTATTGTAGAGGAAATGGAGCTCAATTTGTAGAGAAGGACTGTGGATAAATTGCTACTTGAGCAGTTAATACTTTGTCATGTAACTGAGACATTTCAGGGGCTCCTTACAAAATTATT
The DNA here is from genome assembly GCA_963574415.1 of Tarsius wallacei. NCBI lineage: Eukaryota > Metazoa > Chordata > Mammalia > Primates > Tarsiidae > Tarsius > Tarsius wallacei. Next base: position 19,612 of record CAUYQG010190654.1, on the reverse strand, counting down.
GAGCTATCTCTTGTCCTTTCCACTGGGAACAAGTGGGCACCCAAAAGTTGGCAGCAGAAATTCCAACGCAAGAGCTCCCCTGGCCTATTCAAGGCACTCACAAATATATAATGAAGCAGCTTTCTCATGCATCTCCAGAAATCTTTGAGTTGAATAGCCCCATTTTACAGATGAGAAAACTAAAGTAAAGCTACTTGTTTAAGAGCATACAGCTAGTAGGAAACAGAAGCAGGATTTGAACCCAGTTCAGTGAAGTGCCAAAGCCTATATTCTTAGACACTATTTGAAATAGATGTACATCCTCAACGAACTACAAAGACTGAAGAGCTCGTTGAATAATTAAGCACATTTAAAGCTGTGTTTGGGGCTAGTGGTGACTTTTGATCCTGTACAACTCCCTGGCTCTAGCCAACACATGAGCCTTGGCTGAAGAGATGAAAGTGCTAGTTGATTTCGCAACTGAGAGCCAAAGGATGCTTTGTCAACTGAGTTACTATGATAAGGACATCAGCTGCACAGAGACAACTCTTCCTGGTCTCTTGTCATCCTCTCTGTCTCTTAAAAAATGTGTCAGAAGGGATCATTTCAGCTGAATTCTATGCCTTGCAGTTAATACTCCAGAGTCCTGCCCCGGGATGTGATGCCAGGCTTTCTGCTTCTGGCTTCAGCAGAAAACTCCAACCTTTTCTCTCCTGTATGATTTTCAAACAAATCAAGAACATTCAACCTGGGAGTTCAACAGTGCTCAACCTTGGAGTCTCCTAAGCTGAAATTCTGATAGATTCATTGAGGTTCTCAAGTCAGATATAAGCATTATCTGGAATTCTTGTGCAATTTTACACAGCACTTTTGAGTCCACAAAATGCCTTGTAATTATTTCCACAAGCTTTTCTAAACAGTGGCATCTATTTTTGATATAATCATGCACTCAGTAGCAGCAGTATGCTAGTAAATGTGTAACAACTGACTTTCCACGGGGGGGGGGGGGGGAGGGGGGGAAGCCCTGACTTGTAATGCTTGCTGTTTTCTGTGGTATAAATACTCCCACCATGGCAGGTTTCACATCAGCTACAAACCTGATATCACTGAACATCGAGCTAGGAAGAGATACACACAATTGGCTCTCATGAACAAGCTGCCTCCAACACACCACAGCCCTGGACTCAGCACTCAAATTGTTATGAAAAAAGCTCATATTTTAATAACCTTCAGAATACCAAAATCTCATGACTCTGTGTTGAATAACAAGTGATTAAGGGTATGTGAGACCCAGCAGGGCAGCAAGATCTTGGATGCTGATAGCATCCTGCCTCTTCAGTTCAAAACTAGCTACTAGGGCAACAAAGGCAGGAATCAGGCAAAATAGACCAAGTGTCTACCATAGTCACTAAAACTGCACACTGAGGAGACAAAGCTCATTTCACTGCATAATCTTTTGAGCACTTTATACTTGGATAAGCATCATCACAGGATTCTTAAGCTTTAGTCCTCAAAATGACTGTAAGGCTGGTCAGTCACATTCCTCTAGTTTCCCCAATGCCTTTGAAATGGACATCAGCTTGGGGTATGCATTTTGGGGTTTTGTTTTTATTTCCCTTTGATAATACTTACTATTTATTTACTTTATCCCATGTTAGATGTTTTTCTGTCAATTCTTTCAAAACTATTTGAGGATACAATAAATAAATAAATCCATATAAATTAAATAAGTGAATGGTTGAAACTCAAATACTACATATATACTGCATAGCAGTTATCCTAACAATAGCCCACCCACCTCTTTTCCCTGCTATCAGGGCCAACCTCAGTGGTATTCACCTCCACTGGAATTCTTAAGAAAAATCCTAGATAAGCAAAGAGGGGCAACAGTCTTCATCTTGATACTAATGCAAATAGCAGCCAGTGATTGCCTACTATGTGACAAACATTTTGCATAGGTTACAGGCAAAAACAGTAATTATGGAGCAAAATGTAGCCTCTTTTCCTCCAAGTAGAAAAAAATAGAGGTGGAAAGAAGTGAGAAGAGGGATGAAAAATAAGCAACCATATACTTGCAGGTGGGATGTTAGAGTCTAGGAGTGTTTGGGAAAATTGAAAAGAACTGAGAGCAAGAATCTTCTCGATGCTTTTTCTTTTCATTCTTTCTTTCTTTTTTTTTTTTTTTTTGAGTTGGACTCTCACTCTGTCACCCAGGCTAGAGTGCAGTGGCACACTCACGGCCACCCCAGCATCAATCAGCTGGGCTCCTGCGATCCTTCCGCCTCAACCTTCCAAGTAGCCAGAGCTATAGGTGCACGATACCATGCCCAAATAATTTTTGATTTATTGTAGAGATGAGGTCTTGCCAAGTTTCCCAGGCTGTCTCGAACCCAGAAGTTCACGCAATCCACTCGCCTCAACTTCCTAATGTGCTGGGATTACAGGCTGAGCCACCAAGCCTGGCCTCTTTTTTTCTTCCCCTTTTAAAAACTGTTGCTTTAGGTTATAATATTGGATCCCCTTTAACGTTTTGAGAAGCAAGGATTATATTCAGTCGCTTCTGGCTGCTACATATTTTTGTTGTGATACTATCCCAAGACTGGCCCAGGAGGAGCTCCAGTTATATTGGGTGTGCAATATGCTATATCTGTTACTGAAAATAGTTCTTCTAGTTAGGCGTTTTTATTTTCATTTAATGGGCAATGAAACAGAGGCTCAGAGAGAATAAGCAACTATTCCAAGAATATAAACTGACAAGTGGATGAGCCAAGACGCAGGCTGCTTCTAGGAAAATAACAATAATGTTGAAATAAAAAGAGTAGTAATATTCTGATCTGAAAACAGATCAGTTATTGGGGAGGCAGCTTTGTACAGGTGATGAGTTAACAATATCCATGCTTAGTAAAAGAGTCTGGCTGGGATGGCTGGCTTAATTGCCCCAAGAAGTCAAGAAAGTTCTCAGAGGTTATTCTGGGTTAGAAGGTAAAAGAGCTTAGCATAGACCTTGCATCTCTTTCTACCAAGTGGAATGTGTGCCAACCCCAAGAAGTAAGCGGTGGCAGAAAGTACTCAGAATATCCCAATATCTACCCCTATTCTCTTCCACATTTAGGTGTACATAAGGTTTCCCAAAATAAAAATGACACCTTTCACTTTTGGGGACAGTAGCTGTGAATCAAGTTCTGGTCCATGTAGTCTCAGCAGAAGTGATATGCCCAAATCATGGGAGATTTGTCTTCTGAGGAAGAAGCATATTATTGGCTTCCTCTTTTCCCCTCCAATTCATTGTCTGGAATAGGGACATGGTGGTCAGTCATCTTAGGTCACTAGAATGAAGACCTTACCCTGGAAATGGCAAAGCATCAAGATTAACTGATCCTAAATCCTTGACTAATATATGAAGAAAAAATAAATAATCCATCTTGTTTAAGCCACTGTTCGATTGGGTCTTTGTTAGATCAGCAAAACACTCCTTTTAATCTGAGAACCCAGCCACTCCACTCCCAAGTATATACTAAAAGAGAAGAGTCCCTAAAAAAACAAGTGCAAGAATATTCACAGTAGCTTTGTTCATAAGAGCCAAAAGCTAGAAGCAGCCCAAACACTTATCAATTGGAAAACAGTGATATAGTCATATAATGGACTATTCCACAGAAGTTTTAAAATGAAGTGTTGATATATACAACAAGGAGGAATACAACATAGATGGAACGGACATAATGTTGAAAATGCATTTTGACTGCTTCTAGGCCTTTTGGTTAAGAGCAAGTGAAAAATGTGCTTTGCATGGCTCCATTTATAAGAAGTTTAAGAACAAGCAAACAAGCTACGGTGATACATGTCATAATAGTTACCTCTGGGTGGGGTGTATGGACAGGGAGGAGACATAAGAGAACCTCCCAAGTGGTGCTGACAATGTTCTGTATCTTGGTCTGGGTGGTAGTTAAATAGATATAGATAGTCATGTTTTAGTTGTGGTTACATATATCTGTATAGTAATTTTTTTAAATATATGCCTTCTTAAATCTTTTTACTTCCATGTGTTTTTCTTCTAAACAAAATGGAACAAATTCTATGTTGACAAAAGCACACACATGCACACACATATACACACAAAGCAAAAAGTGCAAATACTGTGAAAAACATACTCAGTAGAAACACTTGTGATGTCAAATACACAAAGGAGAAATTAACTTATGGCTATGTGTTGAAATAAAATGAATAAATCACTTCCAACACCCAGAGAACACAGCATTTCTCTCAGGAAACAAAGTTTCCATGGCTGCAAGACCAGAGTCAGGAGGAAAAGAAAAAAAAATCATGTCAGATGCAGCAAAGTTTGTCTTTCCCTCCTCAAATGTCAGTGCCCACTGATCACTAAATCACTCCCATGGCTTATTAAAGTAAATGTCACAGAAAGTTACGGACACCACCTTATTCATTAAATGCACTTGAAGAGATTTCTGGGGGAGAATTTTCTTTTAAGTCAAATAGGTGGTTTGCACTGCAATAAGACGGTTATAACCTACACCAGTCAGGAGGTCATTCATAACACTGAATGGGTGTTTGATGAGATGTTTTTATTCTCAGCCTGCACTAAAAATAGGAAGAATGTAAAGTTTAAACTTTAAGCCAACTTACAATGCATTCATCTGCCTCTAACTGGCATTCATGACCTCACAAGAGTATATGGAGAGCATGTGCTAAGGAGGTCATGGGCGCATCTTTCTTGATCATCCACTTTGCTCCATGGTAGAGTATATGTATTACTAAAAGAAATGCTTTAAGCTAAGACTTCAAAGTAATATTGTCCTTGAAAAAGTGAACTCCCAAACTATCAAGGCATGTGTTCTCATTTCTCTGCTATCAGAAGCACCTCAATGGAAAAGTTTAGGAAACATTATCTAGAGTTGTGCAGTCTAATATGGGATTTAATTTTAAGTTTAAATTAATTAAAAATTTAAAGAAAATTAAAGAAAACCAGTTCCTCAGTTATGCTACCCACATGTCAAGTGCTCAATAGCCGTTAAGTGGTCAGTGGCTACCACATTGGACAGCACAGATACAGAACATTTCCATCATCACAGAAAGTCTACTGGACAGCACTACTCTAGATATTTAAAAACCTGGTTAATCTACAGAGATATTTTGAGATCATTTCCCCCTAGCTTGAGAAGAGAGAGAGGTCTAAGGTATCAGGTGGACTATTGCAGAAACTGACCCTCCATTCCAGGGTTAAGTTAATTGAGAGTCTACCAGGTACTCGCTATTGGGAGGAGAATCAAAAAATAGGCATAGACCTTGGCTTCAAGAAGCATACCCACAAATCACTCTAATACAAGAACATAAAACCAGAACTTGTATCAACACCACTTTTATAATACCACTCTACACCCAATCCACACAACCTAAAACAGTGTCATTTCCAAAGTCAAGCTCATCCATTTGTGAAGCAGACAGAAAATGGATTATATTAACAACAGACACAAAACTCACTTTGAGTAAATTAGGAATGAGGGGTGCTGATTTTGGTTGGGAAAATCCCTGGGCAACTACTAGAAGTGAACTTTGAATCGCAGTGCAAAGTGGTCAGGAGCAAGGTTACTAAAGATCTGGTAACGTTCTTTTCATGACACAAGAGATGGGTGTTTGTTCTCAAGGAGAGCTGGAAGAGGCAGGGAGGAGAAGGGAAAGAAACTGACCAAAGGTCATGGTACTGGGTTCAAAAGCAGCAAAGTGGCCAAGTAGAAGTTCCTTCACAATTTGTCCCCATTTCTGCCTGGCACACTCATTCCCACTGGCAGATATGGTGACTGGGGTCTAAAGTGGACATGGCATATCTTCTCAGATCTTCCCTTTTACTCCATAAGATAAGGTGAGGTAGCCCAAGGATATGTTAAGAACAGGGATATTGGAAGTTCAATTTGAGGTCATTTGATGTAGTAGATTATTTGCAAAAATGGCTGCAATAATGGCCCTTCTTATAGCCACACCTCTTTGTAAAGTGACTTTGCAGCACTTCCGATCACTGGGTGAGTCTATTTCTCCATCCCTTGATTTATTATTTGTTTTAGCCAATGGAATGCAGCAGAAACTACATCACGCCAATTCCATAGGTAGGCCTCAAGATACCTGGTCTCACTCTCATTTTTATTCACTTATTATGAAGCAAAATGGAAGACTCTAGAAAATGTGCTTTGATCAGGTCTGCCTGCTTCCATCTACTCCTGACACGCTTCAGTATGTTTTCAACACAGTAAAATAAATCAGAATGTGCTTCTTCTTTGCTAAAAGCCTTCCAGTAGCTCCCCATCTCATTCCAAGTAAAAGGCAAAGGCCTTACAATCACCCACAAGGTCCTGCATGACCTGCGTTACTGTCCCCACCTTAGGATTTCTCTGAGCTCATCTCCCACAGCTCATGCCTTACTCATACAGCTCTGATCACACCAGTCTTCTTGTTATTCCTCAAACATGTTAGGCATACATTCCTGCCTCAGGGCCTTTGCACACTCCTGCCTCAGGGCCTCAGCTTCAAACTCTCTTACCCAGATATCCACATGACTCATTTTCACCAGCTCTTTACTCACATATACACTTCTCAATGAGGTTTTCCTTAATTGTCCGATTTAATATAGCACCCTCAGCAATCCTTGTCCACTATCTTTACTTTTTTCATGGCATTGTCATCACCTAACAACCTGTATATCGTACTTACTTTGTTTATGTTGGTCTTCTCTACTGGACTGCAAGTTCTCTGAGGGTTGAGATTTGTATGTGTTTTGTTTATTGTATCCTCAACACTTAGGACAGTGTCAGGAACATAGGAGCGGCTAAATAATTATATGTTGAGTGAATACATGGATGCATGAAACTTAGCTACTATAGTAGGCCCTGTCAGTGCCCTAAACATATCTTTCAGACCTTTCAGGTAAGCTCTGGGAGATGTCCAGCTGCTAATGCCTGCGTCTCTGAGTCTAAGGGCTAATTTTCCTGTACTGTAGATGGCCGCTCTGCCCATGCAGGAGGTAGGCTGGAAATTCTAAGAAACTAACGAATGCCCCCAGGAGCAGCCTCCAACCAATGACTCTTGTGAGGTTGGTGTATCAACATTCCAGCTCCCTTACCCCTTGGGTGGGGTAATCCTTCGACAGGATGAAGATTGATAATGCCCCTTTATTGGTTGCCTCCTTCCCTGTATCACACTTCCACTACTTAGTGGTGTCCCTGTACCCTTCCCAAATAAACTACCTACACTTGAATCATTATGCCAGGATCTGTTTCAGGAGAAACCAAACCCAAGACAGCTGGGAGGTCTGGCTGATCTCTGGGTTACACTTTGAGCCAACATCCTCTGAGCCTCACTCTGTGCCCACATGTTAAGCCCAATGCAAGACATCTAATTTCTGCTCTCCGGCTCACGAATGGGACAAAGGTAGACATACAAAGATTGTTCAATTATAAATGACATGACTGTCTTCACCATTTGCCACTTTCCGGGAGGAAAAGGGGAGTGAGGGAATAAAAAACCTACGAGAACTTTCCTCGATAGCTGTCCCCAGGCCCCAGTGGCATGTCCTCAGCCCATCTCTAAAATTAAATCAAGGCTGTGCTGCTTCTTTTGGCTTCTGATAAAATATACTCTATACATAATGTGGCCTAATCCAAGCATCCTGAAGCTATCAAGGCTCTAAAAACTCAACCTTTCCCTGCCAATCCCTCCCCCCCTTCATGCCCTTTCTTGGTCCCCACTCTCCCCCACCCCATTCTCCCCAGAGTCATTCCCTTTGGCGGATAAATCAGAGCTCTAAATTCTCTTGTGATGTTGTAACAAGCTGGCAACGGGCATGACATGTAGCAGGGGAGGGCATGGGAGCCCCTAAATCAGAAATAATGAGATTTCTCTCTCAGAGGCAGCGTGAAATGAAAGGCAAAGAGCAAGGACGCTGGAGATAGGAAAGGGACGAGGCGAAAGGCAGGAAGGGAAATGAGGCAGCTTTAACCCACTTTGTGCTAATGTGCTTTTAGAGGTGTGAGTTAGAGAGTGTGTGTATCCCTGTGTGGGCACGTACACGTGCAACATGCACAGCTATTAAATTACAGATAACTGACAGGAGAAGCAGAAGAGGCTTATGGGAAAATGCTCCTGTCCAATGATCACAGGTTATTGGGCATCTCTGATGAATCAGTGTTTGCAAACAGGCAGGATTTTGGGGAAGAAACTGCACCAAGATGTAAACTAAAGGACAAAATAGAAAACAGGAAAACAGAACAATCAGATAGATGCCCAGACAGACACATAGAGAAGAATCAGGGTCAATCAGGGACTGAGTGGTTACCAAGCTCTTATTTCCTCTATAGCAGTCGCAAGTCTCTCTCTGAAGGAACTGGGGGCTGAGACCTGATCTTTTTCTTGGCTTGTTATCTCAGCAACATTCATTCTCCCTGTGGCTGGAAGGCAGTGAAATACTAGTCTAAGCTGAGAGTCTCGAATTCTTTCTAAATTGATCTGGGCGGGGTATCTACTCTGGGACCAGGCTTCCTTCTTTTCCTTCCTCCCATTTCTGAATGGCTGCTGAGCATTTCTGATGTGGCTACATCCCAATTCAGAAGTTAGAGGAAAATAAAATGGTTCCCTAAATATCTATGCCACTGGGGGATTTTAGAGTGGTTAAGTCATATTGATTCATCCTTCCATTCCCCCTCTCTCTGTTTTTCTCTCCCCTCCTCTCAATTCCTTATTCTATGTTGTAGAAATTTCAGTTCATTCCAGGGCAGGAAAGAGAGGAACATAAGAAGACACATACTCTACTCCACATTCTCAGGCACAGACGGGAGTTTTTTCAGTTCCCCAGATCTGGGATGGAGCCCTTTTCAAGGCTTTACATCTCTGGTCCAGCTGGGGGCTGATGATTAGAGCAAGATTGAGATGTCATAGTGGGTTCTATGGCGTGCCACCAAGACCCCTCAGTCTTGATTAACATATCTCATTCCCCAGCTGTTGGGACTGTTGGTTACTTAGGGTTCACAAGGTAGTTTTTTTGTTTTGTTTTGTTTTGTTTTGTTTAATTTTCCTGCTCTGGGAATTTCCTTTTGCAGAAGAAAGCTTCCTTGCCCAAGGTTCTGCCCCCTACTGAGGGGCAACCTGCATCCACAGACAGATCAACTGAAGGATACAACTACCAGGCCCCCTTGCTTCAATTTGGCACAAGGGCCAGGTCAGAGCTGAGGTATCTGTTGTCCTGCATGGCAGCTCAGTTCCTCTCCCTGCCCAACCCGCTCCCCTCACTCCCTGCATGTGTTGATCCCACTGGCACTCCCCAGTAACCTTCTCATAGACAGAGCTCCATCTCAGAGTCTGTTTCAGTAATCTAACCTAACAAATGTGTAAGAAGAAAGCACACTGTCCTGAAACCATTTACCAACCAGATTATTCACTGAGCTCAAGGCTTAAGCAGCACATGACAAAGCTTAGTAATACCTAGCCTTCTCAGGACACAGAGATTTACATTAAATAAATCACCTGCTGATTGGGTTCAGGAACAGAAGGGAAGAGCAAGGAAAACTTTCAATTTATATGAGACTAAATGGTCCACCATTTTTCTTGGATTCCAATTCATTTCAATCTTCTGTGGCAACGCTAGCCTTAACCACCAAATGTGATAACTAAAGCACTGTTAGTTGAAATATAATGTAAGAATGTAAGCACATATGTAATTTTAATTTTTCCAGTAGCCACATTTTAAAAAGTAAAAAAAAATCAGGTGAAATTAAGTTTAATAATGTGTTTTTGTTTAATCCAATGTCTAAAATAGTATTTCAATATGCAGTCGATGTAAAACATTACTAATGAGATATTTGAAATTCTCTTTTTTATACTAAGTCTTTGAAATTACATTTATTTTTACAGTTACACACATCTCAATTTGGATGGTAAATTTTCATCAGAAATACTTGATCTGTATTTAGACTTGATGAGATAGGTGAAAAAGTAAATAAATTCACATAACAAAATTGTTGCAAAGAACTAAAAATTTTCCAGTAACTGAATCAAGTATTCATTTTAAACTTAAATTAATTAAAATTAAGTGAAATTTTAAATCCACTCTTCAATCACACTAGCTACATTGCAAGTGCTCATAGCCCTGCGGCTAGAGGCTGCAAATATTGGACAGCACGGCCTCAGTGTTCTTGACAATTGCATATTCTGAGTCGATAATAAAGTGGTTATTTATCTGAGGAAAAACAATCAGATTACTCTTCATATGGGAAGAAGCACCCTCCCTCTCAGTGATCTAGATGGCTCATATATGTCCAAAAAAAAGGCTTCCAGTATAAACGAGCCACTGTTCAAGAACACTACTTTCTTATTTCTATATGGTCTCTTTTAAAAAGAATTCCATCTACCGCCACTTACTCTTTCCCACCACTGAGTAAGTTGAGTTCTCATTTTTCTTCTGGTATCTGTCAAGATTTTACTGGCACACCCGTGCTTTCTGACTTGGCTCAACAGTCTTGATATTCTATGGTAAATAAATCATACATGTTTATGTTCACACTATTCACTCTCTGCATATCATTGGAAAATTTGAATCTTCTTTACTCAAACTTGTACTTAATGCGTGGTCTCTGTTCCTTTGACACCTTTGAAAAAGTAGAATATAACATTTTCCTTCTGTTACAGCTGCTATCTGGAATTTGAATTCCATTTGCTGAAAGAAACCATGCCTGTGGTAACACACATTGAGAGGCTCACCTCATGCTCTGCTTGTGGTGGTTGTATCACTCCACCAGATGTGTGTCCTCTGGGTGCAGAAAATCCAGACTGATTCCCACTCTACAAAGTGCCTTATCCTGAGTCTGTGATGGTCTGGATGCTGGACCCAAATGACTCTTAACTCAGTATTTGCAAGGCACATTTCCTGTGCTCACATTCAATAATACTTGGGGACAACTGCTGACCTTTGACCTCTCAAGGTATGTTGAAAGTTGCTACACCTTCCTTGTATTTAAAATCAAAGTGGGGTCAAACTGGAAGGAATATTAGGAATCAGCTCGCTCTCTCTCGCTCTCTCTCTCTCTCTCTCTCTCTCTCTCTCTCTCTCACAGTCCCTCACTGAGGACCTCAATGATGAGAGCCTGAAAAACTGGATTGAGGTAAAATTTTCATCTTTAAAGAGGGGACTACAGATCAGCTTTTTCATAATCCTAAACAGCCCAGATCACGCTCTTGTGCTCTCTCTCTCTCTATCTCTCTCTCTCTCTCTTTCTCTCTCTCTCTCTCTCTCTCTCTCTCTCTCTCTCTCTCGCTCTCGCTCTCGCTCTCGCTCTCGCTCTCGCTCATCTTTTCTCTCTCACTTTCATTTTCTCTGATCTCCCTTAAGGTCAGAGATGATCCCCCCAAGATGACAAATCCTTGGTGCATTACCTGATCACATTTCACATATCAACTAAATGCCTTGATCTTAACACAAGTGGACATGGTGTTGGGAGACTCCCTAGGAAAATCAAGCCTATCATATTGCAAACCAAAGCCAAAATGAGACACAAGAATCCCTGAACAAATTTATGACCACCTCTCTGCCACTTTATACAGCAGGGCTCATCAGATGACATATTGCTGTGAAACTATTCAGTGTTCTCTGGACTAAGATTTCACCCCAGAGGTTAAATGCTTTAACTAGATATTGAGCTCCCATCAATCCCTTCCCTGTCCCCCAAGCACACACCCCCATCCCTGAAGAGCCATGTACAGAGATTCCCCTTGTTCACATAAGGCTTTATTTCCTACTGTTTTAGAGATGCACCAAGAAAAGCATTCTTTAGCTAGGCACCTTCCTACAGTTTGATTCTGACTCCAATAATTTCCTAATTACAGAGACAGATTTTCTGTCTAGTTATTCTAACACAGATTTCACTTAGAACTGGAGAAAAGAGCCTCAAAATGTGGTTTGAACTTTTTCATTCTAGCATAACCTTCATCTCCCTATGGTTTCAATTACAGCAGTAAAATGATATAAGTAACACTGCAAGCAATAGAAGACATTTGTTATAAAGGAATTAACAAATGATACTATAACAGCAATCATATTCACAAGTTAGGAACCAATCCATATCAAGAGAAATGTTGTTTTAAAATAGCTTGGTTTAAATGATGATGGGATAATTTTTTTAAAAACCTAAGTGTTGCTCTTTTCCACCCTAGTGGCTCATGCAAAAGTGGGAAGGCTTGGTGAAAGAGAGGTCTGGACCACGGACCCCCAATCATGGTACTTCAAAGGTCTAACCAAGTCAGCAGGCCTCATCATAGCTGTGGTTGGCTATGGTCTCTGCACTCAAACAATCTTTAATGTGCAGAGATAAAACAGACACATACAAACCAAAGTAAATAAATATAGAGCTGAACAAGAAAAAAGGTATGGAATAAAAGGCTCAACCAAGCCAAAAGCTGGTTCTATGAAAAGTTTAATGACAAGATAAATCTTTGGCAAGAATAATCAAGAAAAAAGAGAGAAAAGTAAGAAGAAATAATATTAGAAATGTAAAGAGATGCAGCACCTGAAAGTTTCTCCTGTTAAATATGGCTCCAGCTACCCTCCTTGGGTATCAACTTTCTGAATTTTAAGACTAGTGTCATTCATTAATTCATTAAATATGTGTTGCTATGCCAGGGATACACAATGATCAAAACCCTAGAGCCCACCTGAATCCTGCTTTGTCTGTCAACTAATATAAAACAAACAAAGCAAATAAATATATCACATATCAGGTAGCAGAAGTGTCTTGAAGAAAAGTAAAGCAAATCAAGAAGTGGAACATGATGATGTTATTTTAGATAGGGAGGTCAGAAAAGGTCTCTAATTAGGTGATTTTGAGCAAAGCCCTGAAGAAACTAAGAAAGCAAGCCATGAGAATACCTGAGCGAATTCCAGCCAAAGGGATCAGCACATGCAAACATCCAGTGGCACATTAAGGAAGCCAGTGGTAGCTTGAAAGCAGTGAGGGGATGGAGGGATCTGAGTAGGGAGAATAGTAAAATAAGGGCTAGTAATATTTGTCATGCTTATCTCACAGGTTTTCAGCACCAATCACTTAAGATTGAGCATGTGAAAAGGGAAATTAAGGATTAAATTCTTTGAAATGAATTTTAAAAGGGAGGGGAAAGACAAGAGGAGGATCACTTTTATTTGGGTTAGTCTCTATATTACACCTTGGTTTCTTGGGCAATAACTTCAGCAGAGAAACAAAAACATGGACCAAAAGGGCAAACCACTGTCACCATAATGGCTCACACCGGCCCTTGTGAGTGATTGTGAAATGGACAGTGCGTGGGAGCAGAGCATTCTGGTTTGGCTAATTAAGGGAAAGGTCAGGAGGGGGAAGCCCTGGAGTCAGACTGCCTGGATTCAGTCCTGCCTTTTTTAGATGTGTGGCCTTTAGGAATGTCACTCAACTGCTTCCCTCAGTTTCCCAGCTGTAAACTAGGGATAAGAACATGCCTGTCTCATAGAGTTGATGTGAGGATTACGTGAAATAACACCCATAAAATGCCAGCACCCTCCAGGCACATCAACCCACCGCAGGTCTGCCATGTAGGCCTGCTTTCCCCTCTCTCAAGAGAAAACAATGAACTAAAATAATCTATTTTCAAACTCCTTCAAAAAAGACTTCAGAGCTCATTTTATTTTTTCAGATAAGGTTTCACTCTGTCGCCCAGGCTGGAGAGCAGTGGCACGATCACAGCTCACAGCAGCCTTAAACTTCTGGGATCAGGCAACCCTCCTGCCTCAGCCTCCTGAGTAGCTGGGACTACAGGAAGATACCACCATACGCTGCTAATTTTTCTATTCTTTTTTTTGTAGAGATGGGGCTCTCTTTGTTGCCCAGGCTGGTCTCAAACTCCTGACCTCAAGTGATCCTCCCATTCGGCCTCCCAAAGATCTAAGATTGCTGGCATGAGCCACCATGTCCAGCCACAACTCATTCATTGAACAAAATATTGTTTGCAATTTCACCACTGTCTATGAACCATATGAAAGAGGTGTTGCTCTGGTTGAAGGCAGAGCCCAGAGATTCACCCAAGCTCCCCACTCTCCTCACTGAAGAGATCCGAACTCCTAGAGCACTCCGATTCTCCTAGGTAGAATCAGAAAAACACTGGCCACATATATCTTCTTCCAGATTAGGACTGTGAGGCCTCCTCCAGTCCTGCAATCCCATAACTAACTTCACTTCGAGAAGATGGAAGGAAAAAAACAAAAGATTTCTGGTTAGATAGTCTCTCTAGAATGATCCAGATTTTCATCTCTTGGATACACGTCCAACAGAAAACAAACAAATACAAAAGTCACACGCAAGAATGTTCACAGAAACATTATTAGTAATAGCCCCAAACAAGAGAATATCCAAATGCCCATGGACAGCACACTAGTTAAATACATTGTGGTCTGTCCACATGATGAAATGTCATGTAGGGATGCGGATAAATGAGCCACTACTCTACACCCCAACATGGCTGAATCTCACAAACTTAACACTGAGAAAAACGAGGCTAGATACATAAGGATACACACTGTATGATTCCATTTATATAAAGTTTAAAAACAAGAAAATTAATCTATGGGACTAGAAGTCAGAAAGTGGTTATCCTGTGGGCAGGAGAGGTGGATAGAGATAGGAAGGGCTTCTAAAGTGCTGGTCACATTTTGTTTCTCGTTCTTTCTTGAGCTTGTTAAACTTCACTAAGCTGCACTGTTAATTTTGGTGCACTTTTCTACATGTATGTTATACTTCACTTTAAAAACACATTGGAAAAGAATTCTTGGTAAAAACCTGGCTGCGACTAGACCTTTTCGGGGTGATCATCGGTTTTGGTGTTCTTCTGAGAAAAAAATGCTCTCTAAGAGTGTGTGAAAATAGCAAGCCCCACACTGAGAGACACCTCCTTCATTCAGGCCACCCCATATTTGGACGAACCTGCCAAAGATTCACACCTCAAACTGCAAGAGAAAGGTTTTCAAGTATTTTACAAACTGTAATTGATGGCAAGGGACTTTTTATTTTGGATGTCATTGTGAGTTCATTCCTCATCTTTTTGTTAGTACTGGCAAATAGTATTATGGGAAAAACCAGCAGTGGGTGTGGAAAGTGAGAAAAGTATGAGAATTCCATGTTGCGTCTAGAAATCCCATGGCTTTGTTTCCTTTCTCTGTTATGGTAGATCAGTGAGTCCATTTTTATATGTTCATAATATAAGAAGAAATAGCCCATTCCCAAATCCCTGAGGGTGGTGGCAGGGTATGGAAAGAGATAAAAATCAATATGATAATTTATATTAGTGTGTTCAAATCCATAAATTTGTTCTTTTTCATGGACAGCATCTAAGTATATTTCACATGGTTTTAATTAATCCAATTTTTCAAAACAGCCAACTAGCCAAGTCAAAACTTTAGCTTCTATCGATTACATAATGTCTTTTTTCAGTGTTTCATCCCAGTTTCACCTACATACCACAGATCTGATCATCTTACCTTTTCAGAAAAATTCTCGTTAAGAAAAAATATCCTTGTGATTTTGTTGTTTCCATCTGTTTGTTTCAATTTCACTGTCAAAATCTAGGCTATCCAACTATTGGGTTACAAGTCAATTAAGGAATTAATTTGTGAAATGTTAATGAATTTAATTTTTAAAACTATATTTAGGAAAATAACTTTAAGTGAGAAAATTCAGGTTCTAAAAACATGTTCAATTATAATTGGCAAAATTATAATTTGAAAGAATGGTAAACTTAACTGCCATAAACTAAAAATCCAATTTTAATCACTATAAATATTAATGTCATCTCTCCATGGCTCTCCACCCCCAAGAAAAAAATCCTAAGGTAGTAGGAACTCCATATGCCCAACCCTTATAACAGTGAAACCTTATTAATTTCATTTGCTTAGCTTGAAATGAAACCAGGAATGAGATGCTGTGTTTGCCACTGGATGCATGCCCTGCAGTAAGTAAAAGTACATTTCTGTGTCCTCTTTTGGAATTTAAGGGAAAGAAAATACAACTTCAATAAGCCCACCTGTATTAGTTAGGAACATTAAGGGAATATAAAGGATAAGATAAATTTTAAAAACAAATGGTAAAGCAGAAAGAGCGCTGGATTAGGAGCCCAGCAGGAGATCCAGGACCAATCCTTTCTTCTTGCCATGTCTAGGGACAAGAAATCTGAAGTTCTTCCAAGACCTTCTAAGTTCTCATGCCCTAAAACTAGATACTGAGCACAGGAACCAATATAAAGGAACGTTTTACTCCTTGTGGGGCCATTCTCCTTTGTACATTAACAGCAGGTTCACATGGACATTCAGAGCTTATGCAAGACTGTTTTCGAATCTGATTTTCTTCAGTAGAAGCCTATGAAAGGAATCTATGAAGAGAGTGTCCAGTTTCTCACATCATGGGATCAAACACATCAAACACACTTCCATCACCTCTAAAGGTACGGTCAATAGCATAAAAGTTAGATGTATGCATCGCTCAGGGCAGGAAGGTCTGTGTTTTTGGACTGCATCAAAACCTCCCTCCGAAGTGATAATAAAACAGGAGATGCTAGAGGTCTGGCGTTAGATAACAGATCTCCTGGCAACAGCTTCTGCCCCAGTGATGCAACTGGATTCAGCAACCCTCCAGCAAGGAACTTTCTGTTCCTCCCTTCCATTTCATTGTTGACAAGATTACAATAAGATTATTTTCAGACTCTTCTTTCCACTAAGAAGTTACTTGACTGCCCCAACTCTGGCAAACTCCTTTCACTTAAACACTGCTGAATAAACAGCCTTAGTCTTTCCATGTATTGATCAGCCACTAATTGAACATCATTACTCAAAACTTAGTTATATACCAATTCTACCTGGGAAGTGGCCTTGTATCACCTAATTCTAACCTGTCTTGAGCACTGAAATCCTTTCTAATGCCCTAATATGGAGACATTCCTTAAAACACCTGAGAACAACAAATTGGATTTTTCCAGACATCCCCCATCTGTTTTCCAACCGCTTCCATATGGCATCTCTATCTCCCTCTCTCCAGCCTCGCCCTCCTGCTTGCCCCATTGCAGACCTCTCTCGGTCAGTGAGGTAAATATGATGCCCACCAGGGCAGAAGGGCAAAACTTGATTTGGTTTCAGACCCAACGTATGAATATCTCCAAAATAACCACATCTGCTCTCTGTTTGCATTTGGAGAAAGGCACATGCATGCGAATGTACACCATTTTGCAGGGCATGCATCCACGCCCAGTGTCACAGCTAATCACCAGATGCTAGACATTCAAATTCTGTTACATAATGAAGACAGGCCACAGAGGAAAGAACAGAGCGGCAGAACGCTGCTTTCCCAGGGGCCAGGAGGGTGCCGCTGGGTAAGCACACAGCAAGATTTAAGCTCTATCAGGAAATGTATATAAAACAGCTTTGGCATGTGAGATATTACACGTGATAAATTAGAACCACACACTGACAAATTGGATGCTTTAAAAATAGACAAGGAAAACAGAAATTGCTGCACACAAAAAGCATAAAAAGGTAAGACAAAAACGGTGTGTTCCCAGAGAAAGAGAACACCCTCTTAGACCCTAGCTTCCATTGCGTAAGAAGTAAATTTTTTTGGCCTGGAAGAGCAGATTTTTCTGAGATGCTAGCAATCCTGTTCTTCCCTCTCCATCTCCTACTCCAGCAATCTGAGAAATTAGCCAAGGGGAATTTCATTTTTTTCTTCCCTTCCACAAATACCATACAAGTATTAACAAAGAACAACCCACTCCCATTTGATCCCCACACCAACAAGGACATAAAGATCCCTTTCCTTTTATGCCATCTGCTGCTTTCTTGACCACATGTGACACACAGAAAAGAAATTTCAATCGAGGCCTCCAACATGCTTCTTTAATTCCTTCCATATTTTTTGCTTTGGGGAATTTACCAAGACTTTTATGAGCCAAGCAGCCAATTGAATCGTTTATTCACCCTGCAGTATCATCACACTCTCCCTAAAGCCACCCAAAAGCTCTGAGCTCTGGTCAAACTCAGCACCTTGGACACTCACAATCCACAATCCACAATTGTAATCACTCTAAGGACCTTAACTGGAAACATGGGTCTCCCTTCTGCCCCCAACAGCTCTCACTGCCCCAGTGAAAATGCGTTTGTGCATCAGTGACTTGCTGGCCACAGTAAATGCTCTCACAATCTGGCTGCAAGTTCCCATCTTCTGTTCTACATCTTTCCTCCCAGGAATCTAAGGCATTTTGCAGATATAATAACAGTGTCCACATACTGGCAGCTAGAGCATCAGAGACTATGCGCGCCTTGGTTTGGCAGACTGGCGTTTCAGCGCAGTTGGCTCTCCCTCCCTCTTTTCCTCCCACAGATTCACCGCTGTCATGACACAGCCACTGGGGTCACAAAGCAGACCTTGCTTTACATAAGAACTTGACATATCTGATTCTAGTATTTTTCTGAAATGTCTCATAAATTAAGGGAAAACAATGGTGGGATCCCTAAGCACAATAGTGGGACATTTTGCAGTGAAACAATAAACTGGGATCTTTCAAGTTGTTTCTTGCATCTGGCTGTTGGCACCAAACCTAGAGATTTAGGAGAATCACCTCTCACCTCATCTTCACCTTCCTTCTATTATCTGAACTTGCGAGCACTTCAGAGATGGAAGTTCTTTTCACAACACTTAATTACGACAGGAGAGGTGCAGAGGTAAGGACTTATTTTAGGGCATTGGTCAATCCAGGACAGACTTGCTAGCTATGGCTTCTCATTGTTATGCACTGACTCTTCTCCACTACTCTGGAGACCAGGCACAAACCCTCCACGTGGAGAACCAGCTACCCATTGAGTCAAAAAGCTGCTTCAGTCACGTTCTTCCACAAGTCTTAAATGGTTACTGGGCCATCTCCTTGATTCCTAAGAGTCCTCACTTTACTTCATTTGGAATTAAATCAACCCTGCAGGAAACTGGTGGGACTCAGAAAACAATAATCCCAAATGAAGGCTCAGAGGCAGCCTCAGAAGCAAAAGTTCTTCTCTGATCTTCTCCCCAGGGCTAGCCATAAAACTAGAATCCCTCTTCCCTAAGGCAGGGCAGAGAAACCAGAGCCCCTTTTCCCTAAAGCCAGCCATAAAACCTAAAAATATTACTCTAACTAACCTCCCCCTCACCATTCTGTGTAAAAAACTGTCCACAAAGAAATTATCTGACCTACCTGTTTGGCTGTAGGTCATAAGATCCCTCCCATTCCAGGAAGGGTCTTGCCCCACACCCAGGGGAAAGGAATGCTGCACAGAGACCCAAGAAGAATCTAGACAGACAGGCCTTGCTGGGTTTCCCCACTCAGTCTGTTAACACAAGATCGCCCTCTTTTTGTCCAATCATATTTCTTTTTTTTTTGTCATTGAACAGAGACTTTATTTATTTTTTTTATATATACAATTTTTTTTATTGTGATATTGAGGGGTACAGTTAAGGGTTAGGTACACAAATATGTCTCATTTAGGCACCCTTGTTGATAAGAAGTGTCCCCCCATCCCCAGACAGGTATTTACTGCCATTAATCCCTTCCCCTATCCCTCCCC